>JARJDS010014193.1:0-13772 GCA_030264155.1 Atheta pasadenae | reverse complement strand
GTAATCTTATGGAGGTCGGCCATCATGGATTTTAGCGACGGTTGTGCACAACTATACACGACGTATAGCGGCAATCATTTAACACACAAAAACTTACATTTTCAAACACAAATATCATATTTAATAATATCAATAAATTAAAACCAATAATGTTAATTTGTTTATTAAACTTTATATTTTAAGCAGTATAAATTTTATTTAGCTATGAATTGTATTTACTTCACAATTTGTATTTAAAAATTGACAAATTCATTTCATCGAAGACTCAAAAGTTTGAAACAAAAACTTTAATTAAAACATTTAAACACAAAAATATATTCATTAGAATGTTTATTACGTTAGATTATGACTATAAATAAATTTTTTTGTTGTTAAATGTTAACAAAATAATGTTTTTAATAATTTTCATTCAAAAATTAATTTGGAGTATGATGGGTTGCGTTTAGTTAAAAAAACTGGGCAATTTCTTCCTTTTTTTCAAACTAACTCTTCACTCCCTTCACTCCCTAAAATCGGTAATTACAAACTCTGATTACAAATACGTGCGAGATAAATATAACTTTTATATCAATAATGGCATACATACAAATTTGTGCAACTTTGGTCGACTTAATTATTAACACGTTAAAAATGCATTGAACATAATCTGAACTTTAACCTTTTATTATATTTATAAATTAAATGCAACTAGAATGTTTATAATGCGATAGAAGAAGTAGATTATTAAATTTAACACTCAAAATGTTTTAATACAACTTAAATCTTTAATGGTTTGTTATAAATAAATTAAATTGATACTTTAATTACTCTATAACTCACTAAATTGTTGAAGTATTTAAAATAATCAAATACACAAACAGTCACCTTATACCGATTAGAATGTTTGTTAGTATCAGTGAGTACTCTCCACAGTACTTCATTTTCCTGCTGCTAGAAAGAAATTTAGTTAATAAATGGGTCAACAGATGTCGCGACGATGCACTTTCTTAAATTAATTCGCGTGAATTTGCTGCTGCGTGTTGCTGCTAGCCTGCTGCAAGCCCTACTAGTATGCGAGCGCATAACGTAAACAAAGCAAAAGAACGTTGTTGTTTATTTACTTCGCAGTATAGTACAAACGTTCTATTTTGTATTAATATTCACAGCAAAATTATTTTATTTCAGTGAATATTTATTATTAAATACTAAATATCAAAAATTGAGATTTTGCGTTGTAATGCCTATTTAAAAACATCATAAATTCATCAGAATAAAGTAATACATAAAAAAAATTTACAAATTTTTAATATTTTTGACTGCAAAAAGCCAACTGAAAACTAATAAACGTATATATAATCATTACTTTAGCTTCTTGTTAAGTAAAACCTCATCAGTCATTTTCTGTGTAGAATAGGACAATATTTTAATTCTTAATTTGAATTTGAATCAATTCGAATCCAAATCCACTACAGCACACTACAGTCCCCTGCATTGTGCTGCCACGTCGCGCCAAACTCGCAAACTATCAACACACAAAATCAATTTAAAATTTCACGCAAAATATCAACTCAAAATAAAATAAAACAAAACTAAACAAACAATAAATATAAAATAAACAACTATTTCCTAACAGAAACAATAAAAAAACATAACAAATTAACTGTAATTAACACTTTATAACAAAATAACCTAAAAATATTTAAAATAATATTAAGCCTACACATTACGAAACATTAATGACAACAAATCTAAATATTATTAACTAAATAACCATAGCTTCTTATTTCTATAAATAAAATTCAAAAAACAAAAAACATTCTTAAGCATACAGCCTTGAAGCGATGCTTCCGACGACGCCAACAAGTTACTTTGTTACCGTGAACGTTGAAATAATAACCTTGTGAAGGTACTTCCTGTGCCTTCTTTTTATTTTAGTTCCCGCGCTGGTTATTGTTCCGTGTCCGGCTTTTATTCACCTGCGCGCTCAGCGCTCGAGCAGGTACTTGCTGTTATTTCTTGGCGTTCTTCAAGCCATCTTTCTACCACTACCACACCAACACCATCGCAACGACGAAACGAAACATTACGTCTTTCGGGCTTTCACACACATTATCTTACAAAACATGTGATACACATCGTTCTTTTTTAATCCTAATGTAATAATCAGTAATAATAATCTGAATGGAACACAGAAATAAAAAAAAATTGAGGTTAAAAATATTTATCAACAAAAATTTCATAAAAATTGAATAAATACTTACAATTTTTGTATGTTATAAGATGACTACAGTTGTAATACGTGTTATTGGTTGTAATTAGTTTGATTTTTAATAGCAAAACAAAAAATATTAAAGTTTTTAGATTTTTTGGTCTTGAATTGCAATGACAGCGATATCAGTAATATTAAAGTACCGCCACTAGATAGCGCCAAAACATCAAATTGTCAAATAAAAACAAGCAGAATTAACATCGAATTGCATAATTGTTTAATAACTTGAAGTAAATTATTTGTTGACAGTGTAAAATATAAAAACTAAAGCAAACTAACCTTATAACAGCTGTTTTTTCTTGTTTTATCTGTTCTCACAGCTGTCATCTAAGGGTAGGTCTTTCTTCTTTGAATTATAGATAATTATAACTAAGACTTTAAGGAAAGTTAAGGTAAAGTAAGGTAAGAACACCTGTTATATAAAATTCTTGAAACCACAAATAAAGGTGCCGGTGCCGATGCCGGTTGCGCACCACTTGTATTTGTGCTTGCGCACAACACACTTGTTCTTCATTAGTTTTATCCGCGCGCAGTTCTTGGCTGGCTGGGTAGAGCGACGCGACGCACGGCGACGCTCGACGTCCTGATACGCTGCTGCCTGCTGCACAGTACGCTGCTGTACGTCGTCCGCGCCGGTTGCGTCCCGCCGTTCTTCTCGCTGCGTGATAGCGTGATAACGGCGTGTTTCGGGTGATGAAAACCAATAAAATTCACGTTCGTGTGTTCAAGAGACTTTCTTCAACTTGAAACTTTTTAAAGTTTATAAAAAACATAGTGATTAAAGTGCTTATTAAACTTTAAATAATAAAAAAAATTCTAACCTTAAAATTTGGTGTTAATTTAGTGTGAAACAAGTTACTAAATTGACAAATTTCGAATCACAGTTGACAGCAATTGTAAAAGTGACAGAATGTCAACCGAATCGCTAATTAGAATCACTGATAATGAAATAGTGGACTATATTTAAAGAAAAAAACAGTCGACAAGATCGACAAGAAACGTTTCGTGGGACAAAAATCAAGTCGTTTGTGAGTCGTGGTGTTTTGTTTTTTGTTCATATGCAAGTAAACAGTTTGTGCGACGTTTGATTGGTTGGAGAGCAAAACATACGAGTCGCGGGCAAGGAAGACACGATGTTGGCGAAAAGGAATTTATTTGGCTTCGTTCTCGGCGTGTTGTGTTGCTGCGTTGATAACACAGGTAAGCAGAATCTTGTTTTTTATCTAATATTTTGTTATTGTGATTTTGCGATTGTGGTGTGTTGCGGTGCGTTGTAACTTTTGAAGGACAGTAACACAAGTTACACACCGATAACTTCGATAAATCTATAAATTAGTTTGCGCACTGCTCAACAAAATAAGATCCAATTAGGCACGTCAGAAAAATTCAATTACCCGGATTAGTCGTTTTGTGACGACAATTTAACAACAAAACCACAAACACGAAAGTCAAACCTTTGAAGTTTGACTAGGCTGAATGAACTAATTGCCAATTATATTAATTTTGTTTTGTTTTGACGTTGACATAAATTGGAAAAATTATTTAAAAAATTGGTTGTTAAATTTTAACTCGCGTTTTTTTTTTGTTTGGAAAAAAAGCATGTGTCAAAGCGTGTGAAATGTGGTAAAAATAGCACGTGGGGCATTAAAAATTCATGCGAAAGATGGTGATAAAGGGCCAGACGCGCGAGAGGAATGTGTTATATCATTCGCGCTCGAGTTGCAGCGCGCAGGGTTAGTCAGGTGTTACTTCCGGATCTTTGATGGGATATGCTACGTTGAGAGAAGTGTAAGGTGCGAATGGTTGCTTGGGTGGGGTGGTTGGGTGTTGGGGGTTGTGCAGGGGTTAGGAGGTGGTTGGAGGGTGTTTGACCGTTGGGGCGCAATAAAATTTTCAACATGGAATTTCACCATTTTAATATATACGAACGAGTATGGCGTGTTTACACACTATTTTATAAAGTTTAAATTGAATTTTAAATTTTTGCTGGTGTACATTTTGTGTTAATTGTAAAATTTAGAAGCACTGTACTCAGAGTTGGCTTTTAAGTGGAAATTTACTTTGGAAATTTTAGTTTATTTTTTAGTTTTTGGGGGTTTGCTTAAAATTGGGGGGTGATAGGCAAAAATGTTACTAAGATTAATTGTTGGTAATTAAATTATCTACAAATTTTGTTATAAACTTTTTTTTGTATTGTTGTTGGAAATGACTGATTTTTGTTGTTAAAGTTATGTTTTTATATTTTGATCTTGCATTGGAAATAGTGTTTTTTTCTATATTTTCTTGATTTTCTCAAGAACTAAGAAAAATAGGGAAATATTTTATTAGGATAAAATGTTTATAATTAAATTATCTACAACTTTTGTTATAAACAATTTTTTGTATTGTTGTCAGAAATATCCGATTTTTGTTGTTAAAGTTTTAGTTACCTCTTCAAATATTGATGTGAAATTCTGTATTTTTCTATATTTTCTTATTTTTCTCAGAAATCAAGAAAATTAGAGTAAAAATTTATTAAGATTATTTGTTTATAATTAAAATATCTACAACTTTTATTATAACTATTTTTTGGTATTGTTATTAGAAATAACTAATTTTTGTTGTTAAAGTTTTGTTTTTAGTTTTTGGTATTGTAGTGAAAATAGTGTTTTTTTCTACATTTTCTTGTTTTTCTTAAAAGTAAGCGAGAATAGAGAAAAACTTTATTAGTATAAAATGTTTATAATTAAATTATCTACAACTTTTGTTATAAACATTTTTTGATATTGTTATTAAAAATGTCTGATTTTTGTTGTTAAAGTTTATTAAATTTCAAATAAATTTCTAAAGTTTTAGTTTTAATTTCATAATTTAATGACCAGATGGCGTTAGTAATAGAAAAAAAAAAAGAAAATTTAATTGCCAAATTATGAATTTAACGATTTTAAAATTACTCGCGAATTTCGCTAAACTTTAACCGGTATAAATTTCCACGCAACTTGTTACTTGCTAGTGGTACGTACGAGCGATGAATAAATAAATAAGTTTTCGCTGCGCGAAAATCGACTACCACTTACTTAACTGAGTAAAGACCGCCGAAACTTTGCTTCAATAATTCATTACGCGAGGAACAAATTGCGATAGCATCAAGTGCGCGCCGGCTGCGCGGAAAAACCGCAACTAGTTTTCCAACTACAACACCGCACCACGTCGACGAGAGTATATCTACAGCTAATTACGTTTGCTGCAATATACTTTATCGTTTGTTTTTCAAACCTTTAAACCCCCTTCAAAGAGGGCAAACCCTTTTGCCTTCGACCGCCAACACCGCCGTGTCATGTATAATTTCTTACCGTTTTCCGGCAATTTTTGGGTCGAGCATTAAAATTGAATACGCCACAATAGAAAATACAGAAATAAGGGTTGCTAACAGTGGAAAAACTTGTACGCGCGCATAAATTAAAGATAAATTGAGTAAATTGTTACCCAATTTACAAATTATAGGAAATTGTGTAAATTAAATATTAGTTTTGTGGGGTTTGGAGGGTATTGGGGGGAGAAGAAAGACAGTAAGGATAATAATTATTTCGTTTGCTTCGTTTGTACGTTTGAGGTACTTGAGGTTATTTTATATTTTATATTCTCGGTTAGGGTTGTAACTTGATGGGGTTTTTCTTCATTCATTGGCGCTGCTAACCAAGTTTTGTTTTCTTAAACTTTTTTAACTTTCTCGTTTTCCGCATTGGTGAGTAAGTAACCGCGCGCTGCTAATATCTCTTTATCATTCTTTTGTGTACTTTGCTTTTATTTAACGTTTTTTTTTTGTTCTTTATTTCTTGCGTTGTGCGCGCTTGTATTTTGAATTATTTCACTCAAAGGTAAAGCGTATTGTTCCTGATGATTGCGCCAAAACGCAACAAGGCAGTGCTTTTCGCAAAAACCAAAAAAAATTAAGAGCCAACCGAGGAAAAGAGTGGAAACGGAAAGAAAAGTTTGCATTTATAGCATTTACAGAAATAAGTGCCTTATTATGAATATTCAGATTGGAGTTTGCAAGTGTGCAACTTTTTTTTGTTTGTTTTTTGTTTACCGTGTCCACACTTTGTGTGTGCGTATGTATGTGTGTGTGTATTTTGATACACACAGAGAAAAGATGTGCGAAGAAAGCACCACGCCAGGCGCCATTTTTAAATTAACCTACTTTGGGGAAAACAACGCGGGAAAAGCTTGAGCGTACCACGCGGGCCGCACATTCTTATCGGTGCGGGCATTTCGTTTGAATGGCCAAACCGCTTTTCATAAAAATACTCGTAGACGGTGCCTCAAAAAAGCGTACAATACGTGTGCGACGCAACAATACACGGACACGAAATACGCGCCAACATGAACGCAATTTATTTGAAATCAGCGTAATCTGGAAACAAATTCCGTTCATTAAATGCTTGTACGAGTGAAGAAACAATTTACCATAACGAAGTTTGTTTTTTTTATATCGCGCTGTACAAATGTAGATATTTATTTATAAATGAATTACATATAAATGAAACAATCATTTGGTTAAATCGGATACAAACAAGAAAAAAAACAAAAATTATTATTGACATTTTGTATCTAGTTTGTTTGTTTTGTTTCTTGTTTTATTTCTTGTTTTGTTTTTTTGGTTAAAACTATTCTGGTCAAACTTAATAATCATGTTTGGTTAGATTTCTTTCCCCCGTATAAAATCAAAATTAAAAATGTAGCCCTTCGGTGTAAACGTACGTCGTTTACATGAATAATACATGCGCATGAGTCAAAAGCATAAAAATAATCATCGCACAGATTAAAGCATAATAAAAACACATTACGGCTTGATTACTTTGACTGACGAATTCTTAATGCGTGGAAAACCTTGCGCCACATTATTCGCTTCTACCGCCGCCGCATTCGGGTGATTACTGATATTAAGCGCATAATCGAAAATGTGTAAATCACCATAGGACTACGTAATACAACACAAAGTCAAAGAACTATGAAGGACTATAAGCTATAACAATGCAAGCTAAATTTTATCATCATAATAACCTACAAAACCTACAATTGTGTTGTTTAGTTGTATGGATCATTTGAATGCTGCATTCTGGACTGAATAAATATAATAGTCTGCATGGGTATGAAACACTCCCTTGTTAACTGGAAAACGCATAGGGTGCGTCCTGCTCTAGACTTGTATAGATTGTATAGGTCCAGATTGAGGGGTGTGGAGCCCTAAAACCTACAACTGACTAAAGTGTGAAGTAAATTATGATTCGTTTTATCTTAACTGATTTCTCCCTTAACCGTGGTGATTTAGACAATCCCGGTTGAGATTTGTGATAAAAGCAAGTTTTGTGTTATCACAATCTTGAATTTTCGTTTGGGTAGTTTTGTGGTTTAAGGTTATGATTGTACGAGTAGCGCCATCTGTCCCTGAGGTGCAGTTTTTGAATACATGAAAATGCAAGATGCAAACATGCATTGGATTTCTTCGACTACTAACAACAGAAGGGTGGTGCACAATCTGTTTTATTTAATGAACTCTTGAGGCGGCTGAGCGTTACGCTAGGGGTGGGTTGTTGGTTTCGTGTTTTGTGCTTCTTGTTTAAAATGTTGGATTTGTTAGGGATGAAGCTGTCAAATTGAAGTAATTTTTCATTTTTAAATGGTGTAAAACCTAACGAACCAAACAACCCTTATTTATTTATACCGTATAATTAGTAATAATGCCAATAGATGGCGCTGGGCGTAACTATTGGAGTGTTTACACACGAAATAATATTACAATAGTTAGTTGGGTAAATCGGCGGAAATCACACACATTGCTTTTCCCTGCTCCTGCTCCTGCTTCTGCTACTTACCCCTAGCGTGAAATGCAGAATATCAAAATTGATTCTATATTAATTAGGAGTTTGCATAACTAAGCGCGCGAATATAGTCGGATCATAGAATCATATACACCAACAGTAGCGTTGAGTACTGAACAACACCAAAACTGGGGTAGTTCTACCCTGAATTCCGAATCCGGTATCCTGCATCCTGAGTCCTGACTCGGTGAGTCCATCGCATATTCACATCCACATCAAATCTCCTCCCAGTCGTTCTGTTTTCAACCTCCAAACCTCCAACCCCCTTACAACTTGTAGGTATAGTTATTGTTCAATTCTATGCGATAGCTATACCATCAAGACTATGAAGTTATTTACATTCAAATTCTAAGCTTTGCATCGATAATTGCCGGAGGCGAAGAGGGCAAACCGCGTTTCGGCTCAAGGAGTACGTAAATTCCACTGCTGCTGCCATAGTGGGTAATTAACGTAATAATTCTTTAATCAGATTATAACTATGCGAATGCTTGATGATTGTTATTCGCGTTTTATACTAATAAGCTGCGAGAGTATTAAGTGTGTATGATCCAGTTGTTATTCGGGAATAAGGTCAGGCGGAGCGCGTAACTCGCAACGAAAATAAACTATAAATATAGAGTAAATAGTGTAGATCTTGAAATAATTATTGGCTTTGGTTTACAATTTAAATATACAACGGCATATTACGGTAAAACATTAAATTGATTTGTTTAGAATTTTAAAAACCGTGTGTGGTTAATGCTGTTTGATGGGTTTTACTAAAAATAACTGGGTTTTGGTAAAAATGTTAGTAAGATAAATTGTGCATTAGATTATTATCAACACTTTTTGTTTGGAGGAATTTTTTGTAGTTTTATTAGAAATGTCTAGTTTTTGTTGTTAAAGTTTTTTATTGCTTGGTTACAATTTAGATAACTTGTGTTTTTTATTATATTTTTGTGTTTATCGCGAAAACAAAGAACAATAGACAAAAAAGTTATTAGGATTTTTTGTTTATCATAAAATTATCTATAACTTTTGTTAGAAACATTTTTTTCTAATTTATTTAGAAGTTGCTCTTTTTAAATTAAAATGTAATTTTTTTTAAATTTTAAGAATCTTTAACACAATTCAGAAAATTATCGTTTTCTCTTAAAGTTTTTTATTAAAATTTAATTTTTAAATTTTTATTATGAAGCCAATGAGTTAGTTTAGTATAATAAAATATAAGCAACCCTTAAATTTGTATAAAACTACCCTAAAATCGTAATGAAACAAGACACAAATATTTATATTCATAATTCCGAAAAATTTATTGACCTCTCCATATTTTGTACATTATTTACGCTCATATTTTTTTAATAAATCCAATAAAACGTTAATACATCACGAATATTCCCCGAATGCATCACATCCAACAATTGTATCATTAAAGTTATATTTCATTGCGCGCATTTCTGCGAATCCCGCCCCATAGAATGTTGCATGTCGCGTGTGATACAATACGCGCGATGAAAAATAAAGTTAATGCCAAATGAATGCAGTTGCCATGGCATGGCACGAAATCATCGCGAAATGCAACGTTAATAAATTTATAGCGACGCCCGAGTTTTCCATTATGCCACCGCCCCATGCCGCCGCCACCGCCACCAACACTCTCGCGCGCGCGTTTGCAACTTTCACGTGTGTATGAATATCTGCGACTGCGAGATTTGATGCGTGTCATGTTCTCATGAGCTAAATGTACACATAACAATATTATACGAGCGCGGCGCATATAAAATGTGCTGCTCTCCGAATCGAATTTCAATTGTACACATTTTCGAATCGTACCACCACACACACGCACACATCACACAAATTACACATATCATGTGTAACACACGCTGGTGTGTTATGGCATGTTATAATGTTATATATAGTAGGCAATTGAATAAATTCACAAGCGTTCAAAGCGGAATGCGCACTATGTATCACGAAAAAAAAATGTGAACCGTTGTCATAGTGGACCCTTTAATGTTGTGCAACCAGCACATCACGAATTTTTTTTTTTGGGTGGATGTTTGCTGAAATGATGCACATTGTGTGCGAGGCGCAGGATGTGCGTGTTTTGTGAAAATTGTTACAATTTCCCGCGCCTAATATTTCGTTCAATGCGGTTCATGCTCGAAATGCACAATTCGCGTATGATAAAACGCATTCGTCTTGGTGGCTGTGTGAGCGCGCGCACATTTTTGTTTATGTGCAATTGAATTATGCACATTGGTCGTTTGTTGGCGATAAACTGCACGTTTCGCTCGACCGCGATCGCGATGCGAAGCGCCAGCGAGGGAGAGCTACTCGCAACTAGATGGCGGTGATGGTGAATTTTGATGTTTCAACATTATTGCTTATTAGGATTTATTGGGCGTGGATAAACATTACGTTAGTTAACAACATGTTAATCGAAATTGAAATATTGAATCATGATTTTACGATTCATGCAACCACACATACATTACAGTTTTAAACCACAAGGCAACCAACATTACAAAAATTAAAAATTTTCTGTGTTGACATTCTGATTTTTTGAATATTTTGTAATGAAAACGCAACAAAATGAAATGAAAAAGTGGAAAAATCTATTTGTCTGTTTAAATTTTCATTTAGCGAGCATTTACGTAAATAAATAACACGCATATCTATTTATCCACGCGAAAATAAATAACCGCGGCGGTACTCATTCATGAAAAGTAGCAAAACGTAGGAAAGCACGAAAGCACTTTGCGCTTTTCACTGCACTTTGTCTCTTTTCTGGCTGTGTGTGTAACCTAACCAAAGTTGTACACCGCCAAAGTCAGAAGATAGATACGTCGCTTTTATGGGCGCGCGCTTGAATAACAAAGATCTCGCGAGTTGAGAGAAACTGGAACAAATCGTTGTTGGGTTGGGTAGGGGGGCGAGGGGTGGTTGAGGGTTGCTGGTTGCGGGTTGCATGTACTCGTAGGTACCATGTGAATTGTGAAAATTCACCACCGGCCTCGGTGCAACGTTTCGCGGCATAAATAATTCCGCACAACAAACAACCAAACGACACCGATGCACATGCCGCAGTAAAAAACAATCAGCATAACGGACGCGGGGCAGGCAGAAAAAAATTACAAACGCACACAAGGAGGACACATGGATACGTGGTTTCCTTGGCGTGGTGTGGTACAGATAGATATGTTTTCGTTTGTTAGCTTGTTTGTTTGTGTGTTGGTGTGTGATAGCCAAGGGACGATCGCTAGGAATAACAAAACGCTGGTTTATCCCTGCTACATCGCGCCCGGCGCGAAAGCTGCGGATATGCAGTCGTAATTAATTCCAAGGGAATGTTTTGTCCTAGCAGGAGGACAAGACTACGAGACCAGAACCGACTTTTGCCGCTTTTCGTATTACTAGTTTTACTAGTATTACCTACGATTATTATTAGTACAAAGCGTCGGATTGGAATTGTCGCTGCAACAATGGTGGGGGATGAGCATTCTTTAGCGACTAATTAAAAATGGAGCGGAATTTATTCAGCTGATTCGCGGTAATCTGCATTCCGGTAGAATCGCTCACATATTTTACGTTGTTGATTTGAATCGAGATCATAAACTTACGTTAATAAGTTGAGAATTTTTATAAAATGATATTTTTTTTCTTATCAAAATTTTGTTTTATTTTGTAATTATTTTGAAAAAAAATGGCACGTTTCTTATGTTTTTTTTTACGTTGTAAATTAACCTAATTCTTAGTTTTTCGTTAAAAATAACAAAATAAATTTACTCTGACGTAATATTTATAACTGCATTACCGTTTCGTGACCGAGTGGAATTGTCGGAATCAAAACGACTGAAGATGCGCGGCCGGCCGAAAGCTATAAATAAATCTTTGCATGTTTATATATAGATCAAGAAAGGCGACCGCAAACTTTTCGCCGACTCACTAACTAGCCGGCGCAGCGCCGCCCGAACTAATGTCCAAGCATAGTAAACTGACCAAAAGCCACTGACGACACTGGGCGCGTACTAATTTTAGCAGTGACTTTCAGAAGAGCAGCGAAACGAAAATCGATAATAAATCACGCACATTTTTCATCGCAAATGCACTTTTCACGGACTAACTCAACTAACGCCATCTATCGCCGCTCGAAACAAACTTTATTTACCACTTTAAGCACAAAATTAGTTAAATAACACAAATGTATTTCATTATTTTTGGTCGGTTTTCAGTCTGATTTCAATTTGATGCGCTGGTGTGGAATTTACATCGACATTTTGTAATCGGTAATTAGTAGGTACGGCTAATGCGGTAGTACATTAGTCGGGATTAAATCGCGCTTTTACCGAGTTAAATTTGTACGATTAGCAAATATATATATATATAAATCGAATGGCCCCACGACCAAAAACGCGCTGGCGGCGGCAGCGTGAGAATGTCGCGTGTACAACGCGCCGCCGAAATCGGGTGTAACATGTGGCAAAGGTCTCATGGCAGTGCCGCAAAACATTTCAATTTTATGCGGCGCGCGCGCCTGAAAACCGGAATCAAGTGTAATTGCAATTGCAATTGCAGAGCGAGCAGTGTATGCGTATAAAGGGTTGATTTATTGAAATTTGTCATTTGATGCGTGGGTATCCAGTGTATTATAGAGCAAATCGTTTGGAAAGCAATTAATTAGATGCATTAGTATCGTTTAACAAAAATATCGAAATATAGGCAACTTGATATACGTGCAATATGCACTATAAGTTGCCTATATTACTAAAACGTTAAAAATTTAAAGATACATTTTTGAGCAAATGAGAAAATATTTATTGCAGGCATTTCCCGCTTTTTGTGTCCATTTGCGCGCGCGCTTGACCATTTCACAGTTTGACCGAAGCGAAAGATGGACGGCGGTAGTGGTGGTACAAAGCAAATAAGACTCGGGGTGAAATTTATGCTTCACCTTTTCCTCCAAATGTAAATAATAAATTAGAAGCTTGGGCAAGCGCGTTTTTGTAAAATCTCGCCGCGCTCGCGAATGAAATACAACCCAATTATGCTTAGAAGTATATAATTTAATTAAAATCCGGACTGAGGCACTAATAAGAGCGCAGCGTGGCAGACCCACCGGCAGCCGGAAGCTAGCAATACAAACGACGCCGACGCTGCACGAGTCCAGAAGACTTTTGTGTGTCGCAAACACTCGCAAAAGGTGACAAAAGTAGGACAAAAGAACCGAAAAAATTTAGGTTTGTCCAAGTACGGGACACAGTCCCGGGTTTAAATCCTTGGAATTCTTTGACGTTGAACGTTATAGTAATGGTAGTGTAGTGTTTTATGTCGCTAAGAGTATTGTGTTTGATTGTCATAATTTGTGTTTTGCTTGTTCTTGTTATCCCCGCGCACCCACACACACACACCAAACACAATTGTGTAAAGTGTAAATATTATATTATCCGGGTCCGGTTTTTACGAGCGTTATATTCAGGGTTGAATGGGAATGGAGACATTTACACTTGAATTATTCAAATTAGACACCGGCGGCGCGGCGCAAGGACCAAGAGCGATGATAACAACGCGACGAGAATGATGATGATGGCATTGCGCGCAACTAACGAATACAATTTGGGCATGCCTAGCAAGTGCCAACATTTTATTTCACACTAGAAAATATTATAATAGTTTTTTTT
>JARJDS010014160.1:0-18337 GCA_030264155.1 Atheta pasadenae | reverse complement strand
CAGTTTTTATTTATATGGAACAAGATGTCGAACACGATTTAACTACATTACATATTTGACTGGAGAGTCTCTTGTAGAACATGCAAACGTTCGTGCTGGAGCCGTCGTGTGCGTCGTGGCAATCGCATGAATTATATATTTCCTGATGCGCCACCGTGCGATCTCGTTCGCTCAAGATCGGCGGCACGAATTCGCGAAGAGATGCGCGCGCGCACGACTCGCCGAAGACGCGACATCGACGACGGTGTGGGTCATCCGCTCAAAACGCGACATAAAATATGTATCAATGTAATAACGCCTGTGTGTCCACACTGCCCACGACACACGGCCATCGGGCAATAGATCATGCCGTCATCACGCCAACATCACCAGCATAATGCACGTGAATAAATCGGTTTTAGGTTAGAATCGTGCACAAAACAACACAAAAAACAAACACAACCTAAAACAAACCTACAAATGTTTAAAATATATTTAAATATTTTAATACTAGATGGCGTTAGTTGCTTAAATTGCGTAAGTTTGTATTTGTTTTACTCGGTATTTGTTTCAAATGAAATGGAAAAAACGTAAATATTTTGTTTAATGGCGGCGCAGCAATAAAATATCGAAACGCAAAACACGTTGTGTGTTTGTTAGTTAGGCTTTTAAAAGCTGGATGTGTGCGTTTGTGCGTATAAAAGCGCATGTTAACACCATCCGAAGCGCATCTTCCGCGCGAACCCAAAGAGGTTGTAAAACATCGTGATGGATAGCGTTCTCGCTCGCATGAAAATTGTGTAATTAGTCTTTTAGAGTTCTTTCTCGCGTATCATCGGTTTCATCAGCTTCGTACTTAACACGAGTTCACAACGCGACTCGAAGACTACAAACGCGCCAAGAGTGGTGTTAGGTCTTAAGTCAAATCTCAAGTCAAATAAAATGTAAATAACCTTAAAAACTTGGGAATTAATGTGGAAATTCGTGTTTGTATGATTAATTACAAGCATACAAGCATAAAACATTGATTAGCTTAGAGGTTTACAGGTTTTTATTAGGAAATTATTGTAAACTAACGCCATCTATTAGATTTTTAAGTTTTAGTGTTAAAATCACTGCTTAAAGTTGTTTTATGGATATATTTCCGTTAAGACATAAATATTTAATGCACAAAGCATACAAATCAAATAATTTTTATTTGATTTGAAGATAAAAACAACCCCAACCCCAACCCTTAAGGTTAAAGTAAAAATTAAAATTTTCGACAGTTGTCATGATTTTATGTTATTTTTTTTTCTATTTTCAGGAAGTAAATTTATGTTGGCGTTTGGATTTGTTTGGATTTGTTGAATTTGCCCCGAAGCGAGCCCCGATCGTGTGACCGTGCGTCAATCCTATCGGCACGCAAAGATCTCATCCCGGAGTCTGAGCGCGGTTGCACTAATCAGTCGAAGTGATCTGTTTCGCGTTGGGCTGGCGCATTCAAACCCAAACATTCTGCATGTTTTTCTTTCCGCAGATGCTGCTCGCACATAAGTTATGTATCGTCGCGTTTTTACTATTCCAGCACGAGTGCGCTGGAACAACGAGACGAATGATTGTGTCTCTTCGTGTGCGCGCACATCGAAAACAGATTACTATCAACTATCAACAACAACAACCGACGATGAGACCCGTATGTTGCGAAAGCATAAGGGCACCGAATGTTAGGTTATGTTACGAATGTGCCAAACGCAAGACGCGCACAGAAGGAAGAAAAGATGGAACGCACATAAATTTCATCAACCAACCAACCAACCAAGGAACTCAAAGACTTGTTCGGTTGAGGTTATTCTGTGTCTTTTTGTGGTCACAGCTTTTATCAGATTTTATTATCGATGATTATCGCGTCGGCAATATACGTGCGAACACGTGTAACTGCTATTTATCAATTGGGGTAAGTAAAATAATGAACAAAAACGTAGATCAAATATTTGTTCATGTTTTAAACACGTTATTTTAACAATTTTTGGTCATAACTCCGCCATTTTGTTAACAATCACTACCAAATTTTTACTACAGATAGATAATTAGTTATTTTATCATAGATTTAAATAAAATCTAACAATATTGACTTGGAAAATTAAATATTGAACGAGAAAGTATATCATATATTTGTAAAATTCATAAACGTGTTTTATATATTATTTTTGGTTATAACACCGCCATTTTATTAACAATCTTCACTAAATTTATAAAAAAGAAAGATAATAATCTATTTTATTAATATACTAGAAGAAAACTAAAAATTTTAACCTCAAACATTAAAATATTTAACCTTAAAGTTAACATAACGTGTTCAATAACCTAAAAACATCAAACTTTATTTTCCTGCAGTAAATTACACAGGAACTACACAGTAATAGATGGCGCTAGTTGTTACAAACTTAACATATCAATCTGTACGTTATTTTTTTATTCTGTGGTGTGTTACTTGTGTTGTTAGTTGTGACGAACAAACACGGCACATTAGTGATGAGTAATTGAAAATAATCAAACGCGTCGATGCTGAGCGCGGGAAGGAAATTAATGATCGGGCCAATCGATATCGTGGCGCTGGTGTAATTACTCGCATTCAGTAGTTATTAATATTAAAGCGGAGGCGCGCGGCGGCTACCGCGTTAATTATCGTCCCTCGTCGATTATAATGGCTCGCGACGTGCGGCCGGAATGGGATAATCATTCGTGCGTCGCTCGCATTTGTAAACGTCAATATTAATCATTCTAAACGCGGCGAATTATTTCGGTGTTGTTTTAATGACTGCGCGCAATCCGGACGCGAACGTAAGGTGGCGCTTAATTAGAGTTAATGACACGGCAAATTCTATTCGGGATCAACCGAACACCACAAATGAATTTGATTTCATGATGAATGCTACTGGATATTAAAATATAAACACATTACTAAACAAAATTCGTATTTTTTTAGGTTAACAACAACAACATACACTTTTAAGTATCTTTAACCTCAAAATATAAGTTAAATACGCAAATGAAGCGCACAAATCACCATGTATGGATGGACTCATTGCCAATTTAACTTGAGGAGTGCTTGTTCTGAAGAGCTCCACGACTGCGTTGCTCGCATTGATTATGATTCATCGCCATCGGAAATCGCAATATCCACCACACATTTTCCATTGCGAAAGGTTATATCGTGGTATTGCATCGCAAACCATTTCCATATAGAGCGCACGTGTTTGGTTAGGTTCTGTGTGCTTGTGGGACGCGTCCTAACAATGTGCGATTAGTATGCACTGTAATGACGAGTCATACATAACTAAGGTTATGTGTCAACACGTTTAAGATGTCATAAAATCTTACATTTATTCGCTTTAAATTTACACAAAAATTAGACATTCCAATGTACACAAAGTTGCCTATATTACAAACATAACCTAACTAAACAAATTGTACTCATGTTGGGCATGTTTATAAATGTAAATCGCTTGTAAAGTCGCTCGTTTCGTTTACCAATGCACGCAATTGACATTCCGCAATTTGCCATCGCCACACAGCAACAACCACTTGAACGGTGTACCTAACTTCAACGACGTGTCCAACTGAAGACTTAACGCGTGTCGAGTGTTATTGAACGTTTTGTGGACAACGCCTACGATTGGTGATGATCAGAATTTTCAATTTTACTGATTTGCAGAAGAAGAAGAATTTAAAGAAGACCAGAAGCAGTTTGAGTTCAGAATACAGAGTGTTGATTGTAATTTTAATGCTTAGAATGCTTATAATTATTATATAGGTTATTTGTAGTTAGGTTATTTAATTGTAGATGGCGTTAGTTGTTATTTTTTTTTTAACTTAAATATGATTTGTTTTTTTATTGATTTTTAGTGTATTGTTGATGTGATGTTGAAAGGAAATATAAAAAGGGGTCGTTGATGACCGCCTTCATGGAGGATGTTGCATAATGTCCACAATACAGGTAGAAGTCTTCAAAGTATCATTTAGGTGTGTTACTAGACCGCAAGGCGCACACCATCACACACCATCTTCATCCGGTGGGTCGAGGTTACAACTTAGAACGGAAAAATCCGATTGTATTGTTTCAAGACACATCCCGTCGAAATGATTCTAGGACAAAACAATTGATTCGTAACCGTGTGTACAAAACAAGACATTTTGATGTCTGATTTAATGAATAAGTAGCGACCTCTATGTTTCAGTTTTTTAACTAATTATCTTATATTTGTATGGTTATCTAAATAATTCGAGTCGGCCTTGATAAATAACTTATTGTAGTAAATGTGTGGTAGAAATTATAGTTCGGAGTTGATTTGATTTATTCGCGTAAGCCACCGAACGTAATGCACCGTGAGAAAATCAATTACGCACGAAATCATAATAGTAATCAGCGAAGGCGCAACGCGAATTGAAGAAGTCATTTCGAATTAACTTATAAATGCCGGCCGATTGCTGACTCCGACGGTGGAGAGAAGCTGCTTGCTTGATGGGCACTGATGGTCTGTGATGCATTAATGGGCTCGCTGGAAAGGAAGCGCGCTTCAGCCTGCGGCCGCCGCCGTGTGGGACAATTCGTCTTGATTGAACGCGCTCTAATTTCGTTTAATGCTATCGCGGCCATCGTTTAATCGAGCGCCGCCTAGGCTGGATGATTGATGTTGGGTCATTTATAAATCACAAGTCACAACTAATCAAACTCAACAATTTACACAAGAAGAAAGAAATAATAACAAATAATAACAAACAATAATGAAATATTTATTGTGCGGTATTGTGCGGTATAATTACATTAATTAACTATTGCGTTAAATGCGAAAATTTTAAGGTTAGGTAAAACGTAAACGCAAGAAAAATGAAGCAATTAATAATAAATAGCTAGGGAATTATTAAATAAGTTAATAATTTAATGTTTTGTAAAAATAACCAATGAATAGCCTCATTATTTCAATGTTCAATGGAGTCAATTACAAGTTGTGTAAGTTTTCAATAATTTTACGCAACTGATTTTAAGTATACAATTAATTAGTATATTATTAGTTAGTAATAATTATTAGTTTTATTATTTAATGGTTACTTAACCTCTTTATTTGTTTAAATTGTAAATTTTAAATTTTGTATATTTATTTTATGTTTTTTTTTTGTTTTTAGTTTCGTTGTCGTTGTCGTTGTGTCGCAAATTCCGATTCGAAGTCGAAGATAAAAGGCAACAGGTCGAGCGACCATGCATGGTTATGTTTCGTGCGATGGTGCGCGCGAAAGTGTTATTAAAGATAAACTAAATTACGCCGTGTAATTGGGAGCGCTTGTCGCGGCGGCCATTCGTGCGCCAGCTAATTTTTTTCGCACCTCAACAAAATCGAAAATGCGCGCGCGCAAGGTCACGCTTTTGCGATAAGATCGACAACACCAACAAGTTGCCATGTCGCCTGTCGCGCCGCGCACTAACCGCCATCTAACGATGCTTAACAACACACCAACCGGACCAATGCAAACCAAACCAAACCAAAAAAAAAATAGAAAACACTTACGGAAATCGACTAAACAATGAAATAAGGAAAATAACTAGATAATAATAATAGTTATAGGTTTAATTTATGTTACAAACTAAATCTACTTTTTGGTGTAGTGGTTAAAGTTTGGCTTAGTAATCTAAAGGTTTAAGGTTCAAGTCTTGCTAGGGGTAATTTTTTTTTGTTTTTTTTTAAACTTAGTACGTCCCTGTTGTTAATATACAGTGTTAACGTTGATGTTTTAACTATAAACATGTTATTTTTTTTATTTTTAGTTGTTAGCTTCAGGCTGTATAAGAAAGAGTGCATAATGGCTTCTTATCTTTTCATCGTGCGCACACACAGTAGCCATTGCCTGTCCATCCTGAACGGCGCGAGCTTTTCACGCCGACCGGACCGGACAATGATGGCCCGGAATGCCTAATGACGACGTACCAGCTCATCTTTAAGCATTCAAATTTAAATTTATTGCCTTATTTCCGGCCCTGAACGTTAAGTATTAAATACAATACAATATCTGTTTTTACTATGTTTTAAGTTAGGTTAAGTTAATAACTTACAAGTTAGTAACGCCATCTATCGGATTTATTTGAAACGACAACGGCAGGTAATTACCAACAGTTCAATTTGCATTATTATCGTGTTGCGTTACTGTTACTGTTACGACTTTGGACGTTGTTTTCGTTTATTTGCGATTTGTGACTATGTCTCTTTGCGCCCGCCGCCGATAATTATTCCGATGGCGCATTGTTGTGTCTTACGCGCGGCGCACGCACCAACAAATTACGCACGCAGCTGAAATATAATTAAGTTACAATCGTAAAACTAATTATATATGTTTAGCGCGCTCGCTCGGCGTTAGGTGTTCTGGCAAAAAACAAATTTCGCCGACCGACCGAAGACTAAAGTAGTTTTAGTAAAACGAAAACAAAAACAAATAAAAACAAAACGACAAACACAACAGACAAAACAACAGTTGCTATTCTAAGTGTTTTTTTTTGTTTTGTTAGGTACGACAATAAAACAAATAAATTAGAATTTAATGATTGGAATACGAAAAAAGAGATGAATCAATTATACTCTAGGAAGATGATGACCAAATTTGGTAACTATAAATTAAATTTATGTGTTATAATAAAATTTAATTAACAACATTTGTAATTTCAGTTTTTTAAAGAAAATTTCATGTTTTTTTGTTTGTTTTTGTTTGTTTTTTTGTTTGTTTTGTTTTGTTTATACATTAATTCAATGATTATTGTCACTAAAACAATGATACAATATCATATCCGTTGGTTTTAAGTAGATGCTAAGTTATTATAGTCTCGTTATGATTTCGAATTGTCGGTACGGATTGAACATTCAAAAAAGACTCGCCTTCCAGACGATTTAACTTGAAGTGACACCGGAAATGCGAGACACGACACCAAATGCGCAGGAAACGCACAATGCGCCTACCTATTAGGCCACCAAACCGACACCCACCATTAAAAACATACGATAGATGCATTATTAAATAAAATTCAAATCAAACTTAAAAAAAACAAAAAAAAACAACATATATTTACATTGTAAACATGAAAAGAATTTTTAATTTTTTTAGAATTAAAATTTTAAATTATAACGCCATCTACCAACGAATAATTGTAGTATAAAACAACAGTATATAATAATGTCAACATATTACGCCATCTATGTTTCAAATACTGAAGCTATTAGTAGTTAAAATCTTAAATTTAATTTAAAATAAGAATTAATTCAGTCTTTGATTTGTTTGAGTTGTAATAATTTACTCCGCTATCAAATAACGCTTGTTTTAAGCGAATCTATCAATAAATCTTCCAATCACATTAATTTCAGTTGCACAATCAACAAAATTGGGTGGTCCGCAAGTTTTCATCGCGGATCTTACGCTAGGAATTCAGCATCCATATCAAATCATCGAAGAAATATGTGTTCTCGTGTCCACTCACATTAATCGTATGTTAACGTCGACATTAAATCCGACTAATTAATTATCGCGTGCCGATCACCGCACTATCGCCGTAAAAAAACAAAAAAAATTCAATCTTTAGTTTTATGGCTCGAGAAACTCAAAACTAAATAAAGAATTTAATTCAATGAGGAATTAAATCCGCGTTGGACACGTCCGATGGTAGGTATAATCTTTAAATCGTGCATTTTTACATCTTCGAAAAGAGGACCCGCAACGAAGAAGGAACCACGAAACGCGCTCGCCAAACGTCTCATTCGAACGTCAAATGTGATCGCGCGCATCCTATATAATTAATAAATGATTTAATTATCTTCGCGGCGATTGATTTATGCGGCGTGCGAGAAGATTTTAATTAGAAAGGGCCGGGGCGTATAATTATATAATTATAACTCTTGTGATCGTACTAGGAGGATGTGTGTGTTTCATTGGCTGCGATGAGATAAAAAGAAAGGAAATGTGGAGCAAACGAGCGCTCTCGCGCTCACATTAATTTCCCATATTATATGCATGCGAGATTAATTTCCATCGCACGATCGCTCCGGGTGGATTATAATTGAATTTCGTTTCGATGATCATCATCATCACGAATCGACCCGGGCACGCCGCACACGTCCGCATGTGAACCGCATGGATTCGTACAGAAACACTCGAGGAACGACGAGACAACAAACAGCAGATGTGGAGTGAGTAGAAACCATAGATCGACATTTTTCGTTTAATATCATTGCGAAAACGAGTTGAAAATGGAATGATAAATGATGCAATGAATAGGAGAATATTTTTAAATAAAAAAACAGTTGATATAATGTTTTAAATTAAATAAAATTATTTTTGTGTTTGATTGAAGATTACTCAAAGATGTAATTATATTTATTTATATTGTTATACATCAAATTAAAGATAATTTTATTAGCTTTTTAAATATGTATAAAGTTTTTAATTTAAATTATTATTTATAAGGTTTATTGTTAAAATAATGAAATTTAAAAAAATGTAATTTTTCATTTTGTGATTTTGAGCGTTAATTACTGTATTAATTAATTATATTTTTAAATTTTGGTTATAAAATGGTAATAGAGAATTTAATTGTGTGTTTAATACTTTTTACGGATTTTAAATATCTTTAATAGTTTTGACGTTATTAAAAACTAAATGAAAACATTGGAGACTTCAATGCGCAAACCCGACAAACCCAAAATTATTTTTTTGTTTAATTTTTTTTCATTGGGTTTGTTGTTTTAAATGTTGAGGATTGTTATGTTTAAGTGTATGCTACTTAATAAAAATTTCACATTCACATCCTTTGTGTTGTGCGCTCGTCGAAAATCGATTTTTATGCATCCTTGTTTGAATTTTACGACTTTTTTCTTGTCGTACGTGCATTGCGATCAAAATGCATCAAACGCACGATGCACCTAACGTTTGTTCGTTTTTGTACTTATTTATAGTGAAGGCTTCCAGACTTAGGTAAAGTAAGTTACGCACATACATCAAAGTGGCGACATTCGAAGTGAACTTATTGCCGGTGCGTATCGTACGTTCTGTCGCCTTAAAAACCACTCAATATTCTTGGCGTTTGCTGCAACCGGACGCACAGCGGATGTCACTCGCCTGCACTCAACAATCATTCAACTTTATTCTACAAGAATTAAAAAATAAAGAAAAGAAAAATAAATTTTATCTTAAAAATTTAAATTTTTACTTTGATTAACAATAACTCCATTAAAAATATAAAGATGTACATCATTCTTAGTATCACCGCATAGAGAATTTAATTAGCTATAATATAATTTTAACAAAAATAAATTATCATTAATACTATAAGAGTTATAAAATAAAAATAAAAATAAAATTTTTCTCAAAAATTAAAATTTTGACTTTGACTAACAATTACTCTATTAAAAATATAAACAAATACATCATGTTTTATATCACCATAAAGAGAATTTAATTGGCTATAATATACTTTTTACAAAAATAAATTAACATTAATACTTAACGAGTTATGAACCAAAATCTAACAAAAAACATAAAGAGACTTCAACGCTCAAAACCCAACAAACCCAAAAAAAAAATCTTAAAAACTAAAATAACTCTACAAATAATTAAATTATTTATTAATACAAATAAAAATAATAATAACAACGAAAAGATGTTTGTAAAAAAAATATTGTAGTAAAACAAAATCTCTTCTATGAGTCACGATGACACCAAGTTTCTTTCAACTTTTTGATCTTGACAGGGCGTAGGCGCGCCGCGCCAGAATTATAATTACCGGTGCGTTTAATGATCTGTTTCACGAGCCTGGCTGGGCTTACCAAAACTTTGTACGCCATCACATGAGTGTGTGATGGCTTATAGGTACTCGAGGACAAGTATAGTCCGTATTTGTTTTTCAAGACGTGGTTTATGGCCGTAATGGCTATTGTGACCATTGTTTTTAACCTGGCGAGCCACGCTCTGGTCTATTGTCTTAACAGCCCGAGACACTAAGTAAGAGTGGATTGATTTAGATGCACGGCCACGCATTTCCTCTTAACGCGCGCGGTGTGTGCGTGTGTTTAAAGTGGATTTAATCATGTTTAAAGTCGTTTTAGAATATACACAAAAGTACAGGATGGCATATGAATTATAAGGAATGATTCATAATAAAAACATTTCAAAAACCTGCTGAAAAACATTAAACAAAACAAATTATTTTTGGGTTTGTTGTGTTTTGCACATTGAAGTCTTCAAAGTTTTCATTTACTTTTTAATGAATAACAGCAAAACTATTAAAGTTATTTAAAATCCGTAAAAAGTAATAAATACAGAATTAAATTCTCTACTACTTAGTTATAATTAAAATTTTTTACTATTAAGAATTAATAGAGTAATTAACGCTTAAAGTCAAAAAATTAAAATTTTTAATTTTTTTATTGCATTCTTTTCTTAATAAACATTATGAATAATTATTTAAATTAAAATATATATACATATTTAAAAAGCCAATAAAATTATCTTTAATTTGATGTATAACACTGTTAATTTATATAATTTTATCTTGGAGTAATCTTCAATTAAACACAAAATTATATTAAAATTTTTTTAAATTTTAAAAGTTTTACCTTGTTAAAATTGTAATAACTTAAACAATAAATAATTTTTGTTTAAACCAAAGCTGTATAAATGATTACAAGGTTATGTACTTTGTGTAACATGCATAAAATTAATTTTATCGTAATAGGCTTATGATTATGCACGTTTATTGTTAAATATAGTCATACTTGCGATTTGTAATTTCTAATTATAATTCGCATATTATATAAGTTAAGTCAAGTAAGCCAAGAAATAAACATTAAATTACATTAAAGGATAAGTGCCACTATTGTATAAGTACACCAGCGCATAAATTTGTCGCACACAAAACGAGCAATAATTAATTATTGCACATTACAAATGACAAGCGACGAATAAATTCGATTGCGATTCAAGACAAAGCGATAAAACGACCAAACAAATGACATCGACGACAGCATATCGCAATTGACGTAATAAATGTAATAAATACTAAAATAATTCGGTTTTGTTTATTTATATACTGAGTGTTTTAAGAAAATAACTAATAAATTAATTTTATTCGAAATTATTATAAACAAATTCAATGAATTGTAAATACTGTTAATAATTTGGTGTCATTGTACATTGTGAGCTTTACACAGATGTTAATGCAAATTATAGTTATTCATATTTATTCATTTTGTTCGGTTTGTGGTTTGTGGCGTAGGCGGCGCTCGCGTTTGCTATTGTTTGCAACGGTAGCGATTGTTGACATTGTCTGACACAAATGTCTAGTATGACATCAGACATGGTGTACCAGTCAATGAAACGACTTTATTTCCGCACGACACCTTCCGTTTTTGGGTTTGTTGGGAAAAAGTTTATGAAAAAATTTTAATTGTGAATTAGTCATGTTGCATTATTTATTAATAAATAATAATATACACAGTATAAAGTAGATGTATGTGGGTATTGTTTATTGATTAGTTTAGTTTTTTTTATGAAAAAGAAAAAAAGTTATTTAAGTTTTTAATTTTTTATTTTTGGGTTTGTTGGTTCGAAGCGTTGAAGTCTCTTTATGATTTTTTGTTTATTTTGATCTGTAATTCGTAAAGTATTAAAGTTAATTTATTTTTGTTAAAAGTATATTATAAACAATTAAATTCTTTATAAGATGATACTAAACATAATGTATTTGTTTATATTTTAAGTTACGTAATTATTAATAAAAGACAAAATTTAATTTTTCTGGTTAAATATATTTTTGTTTTTATTTTTTAATAATATAAATAATTTTTTTAATAACAAATTGTTTGAAGATTATGATAGATAATTAAATTCTTTATAAATCTACGTAAACGGAATTTAATTATAATAATTAATTATTAAGTTATTAATGATAATATAAACTAAATTATGAAAATTTTCATTTTTTTTTACTTCAATTTTTTAACTTTGATTAACAATAACTTTTATAATTTTAAAGCTAATTATTTGTGCTTAATACTGTTTTATAAAGAATTTAATTAGCTTTTAACCTATGTAATTAGTTTTTAAATAATTTTATTAATTAATTAGTTACAATTAATAATAAAAAAAATGTGTAAATTGAAAACTTAAAATGTTGTGAAAAAGTTAACATTAAACGTAATAGATAAATTTTAAACAATAAAAAACAAATTGTTTAACAACAGTTAGCACCTAATGCGTATTTTACAACCAGATTTTGTTGTGTTTTAATTTATTTTAATTTTATTCGTCCGTAAAAAGTCTTTATTGTCAATTACGTCGCTGGCGTTTACGTTGCATTCGATTCCGTAAGCAGTAAAAGCTCTCTTCTCGCAATTTGAGATGTGCACATAAAACATCAAATTGTCATTGTCGTTGCGAGAATAATGTGTCAATCAACTTAAACCCGTCAACGTTAACGCGTTTGAAATTCTAGTCCAAAGCTTTTATTACACTTTTATTCCGTTTATTCGACTTTACTTAAAATATCCGATTGCAAACAATAAAAAATACAAATAAAATACATTAGAGTTATAAATAATTGTTGCAATAAAGAAATAACCGGTGCCGAGTATTTTTTTTTAAGTTTTTGATTTTTTTTTTTGGTTAATTTTGTTAGTTTGGGTAGAATTTATGACTTTGTTTAACAATATCGTAGGGAATTTATTAATATAAATTATTTAGTTTGTACTTAGTTTATAGAGAATTTAATTGGCTATTTAATGGTTTAGTTAGTTTTAAAATTAAATTGATGATTAATTAATTAAAAATTAAAAACTAAAAAAAAATCAAATTCACAAAAATAAAATTTTTGACTTTGATTGACAATAACTGTATTAATTATTTAAATAAATTTATTTTGTTTAAACTCGCTTTATAGAGAATTTAATTGACTATATGACTGTTCAATCTGATTTATATTTAATAAAATATTTTATGAGTTACAATCAAAAATATACAAAAAAACACTTGGAAACTTCAATGCGCTACTTCACCGAAACCCAAAAAAAAAATGAAATAAATTGTTTTGTCTTGAGCGTGTTTTGTTTCTTGGTGTATTAATCATTACTCGTTGTTTGTTTACTCGTTGAAATTGATCAGATTAATTATAATAACACGTTCGGATTAAATTAGGCGGCGCTTCAATTTTTTTCTTAATAAATTTATCATGCCCGAAAAGCGATCTGCGCGTGCGTTATTTGTTTTCCGGAACAAATCAGATATCAACGGGCTCTCCGGTTCGGGAATCGATGGCGATATAAATTATGGCTGGGGAGCATTCGGACAGGAAAATTATACGCCGCGCAAACGGCGACGATGGCGCTCGTTACCAACGGCCAAAGGTGGAGAAGGATCGCGTGTGCCACATTTCGATCTAGATGGGCGTAAATTGAAAACAAAATACAAAATATTTACGTTTATACAAAGTGTTTACATTAAAAACTTAATGGCAAAAGTGAAATTTTAATTTTGACTTAAACAAAAATTTTCGTCCATAGATGGCGTTACTTTAAAATAAATTTTTTTATTGAGAGTAAGGGTTAAGTTTTGTGTTATTGGGTTGGAAATTATGCAACACTCTGTATGGCAAGATGTGAATTATGTGTCTGAAGCGGTACAATTGATAAAGTGGATTGCGCGCGCATATCGTTCGCGTTTTGCATCGTTGCATATTATTTATTGGCGATATCGTGTCGATCCGATCGACGCGAATACAGCGCGCGCACGTCAACGAAGAAAAGCACGCAAAACAAAAGAACTAGCTGTGGAACTGATCGAACACCAAACACAAATTGATTTCTCGCCTTTCCAGCGATTCACACGCAGCGATTCATCATTTTATTTAACAAATAACTTACACACGTTAATGTTTCACACGTCGTTTGAAATTTATATCAATACACATATACATTACCTATAAATCCACAAAGAAAAACTTTAGGAAAAATTATTAAAATATTTTTAAAAATTAAAAAAACAAAAATTTTATGTTGCAATTTTTGTTTTTTTTGGTAAAGTTTTGACTTTGATTAAAGATAAACACTACATAATTTATTATTTATATTTTGTGTTTATACTCAAATTATAGAGAATTTAATTAACTTTTTAATGGTGTAATTACTTTTTAATAAAATTTATTAATTATTTAATTAAAAATTAAAAACTAAAAAATAAAAGTTTTGGAAAAAATATTTTTTTTTACTTTGATTAACAATAACTTTATTAATTATTTATTAAAATTTATAATTCTTTAGTGTATGTTATACTAAATTTAATTGGCTTTTTATTGGTGTAATTGGTTTTTATATAAAAATTTTATTTAAATAATTAAAAACTAAAAACTTAAAAATTATCGATTTTTTTTAAAACATTGTTTTGACTTTGGTTAACAATATCTTAATGAATAATTTAAACAAATTTAAAATGTTTAGGCTTAAATTATAGAGAATTTAATTGGCTATTAAACTAATAAATCAGTTTTTAATTTATATAAATAATTGTGTAGTTAAAAGCATAAATATGACAAAAAACACGTTGGAGACTTCAATGCGCAAAACCAACAAACCCATAAACACTTTTTTTAATTCACAACTAACGCCATCTATGCATAACTAGCTATGAAAAAATGTGGTTAAACACAAACAAATCTACGAAAATTAAATAAAACCTTTGGTAGAAATTTTTATCATCAGTTTCAGCATCTTGTACTTCTTTGCCGGGTGATTAACGCGATGATTTATGAAGTGATTCCACCAGCGAACGCGCCATCCTAGAGCTCGAGTCTTAAATTAAATTACGCGCGGTTCGTGCTCGGCGCATAAAGCGCGCGCCCATCGCAGGAAGTCTGCGAAAACTGCTCCGGCGAATTATAAAAGCGAACCCCCGCTGAAACGCGCATGCGCAAAACTTATCTATGCTAAACGAAAAACATAAAAGTTCTCATATCATAAAGACTCTTCTTGAACTTGATGTGCGTGTGTGTGTTTGCTAATAAAATCCGCCGGCGGTTTACGAGCGCCGAAGTGATCGTCGATGGACGCGTAGAAAAATTCGTGGGTAAAATAGGTTAATGAGCTCATTAAAATATCATACACCGGGATTTAAGTCTACAAAGTCTTCGCGTGCATAGTTTGCGGAGGTAAATTAATGTTTGTGCAGATTGCGGCAAACAAAGTTGCATACTTATTATTTTATTTAATGTAGATTGCTGCCATGGCTGCAAGCGTGTTCGGAAGATATTGAAAGATATTGAGCGTAAGAGTCCAAACGTAATAGATACTCTTGTTAGAGATAAACCTAACCTATATTAAGTTAACTTGGCGGTAGGTAAAGTTTTGATTTGATTTGATTTGATTTGATTACGCTTTGAATGCACTTTATTGCTTTCAATTTCATACAAATTGGTTTAATATAATTCAATAGTTTATGATTTTAACGTTTACGTAGGATAATATTAAATATTTATTGAAATAATAACAAAAAACTACAAAAAACAACAAAAAAAATTGATTATAAATTTTTAAAGTTTTGACTTTGGTTGACAATAACTTTAGTAATTATTTATATTTATTTATTATGTTTATAATAAAATTATAGAGAATTTAACTGGCTATCTATTACTTCAAACGGTTTGTGATTCTAAAATAACTAGCAAAAGTTATTAATTAATAATTAAAGTAAAACACATTTAAAAAATTGATTTTTTTATTAAATTTTTGATTTTAACCTAAAATTTCTTATAAAAGGACTAAATTTTATTTATTAGGATTATAGTACATTGATAGAGAATTTAATTAGCTACACTATGCTTTAATCAGTTTTTAATTACAACAATTACTTTATTAGTTATAAACAAAAATGTAAAGTAAACACTTACATATAATTTTTAAACTTTTGACTTTGGTAAACAATAACTTTAATAATTAATAATATTTATATTTTGTTTTATATTTGTATTATAAAGAATTTAATTGGCTATAAAATGCATTAATCAGTTTTTATTTATAACAATTACTTTATAAGTTATAAACCAAAATGTAAACAAAATACATTGGAGACTCCAATGCACAACGCACGACGAACCCAATATTTTTTATTCTGAAAGTTTCAATTCTTTATAATAAATTACATATTTATAATTTTAATGCTTTGTACGTGAATAACAATAGTAATTACAGATGGCGCCAGCGTAATTTTTTAGTTCACACATTGTCTAGTTGCTTTTGTTGCGTTTGTTGCGTTTTTCCAGCGAAGAATTTTTAAACGGCATGTTAAATAATTACGATTTGCAATGAGGAAGTTACAAGGCCTAATTTGCTGCTCTTTTAACCTTGCGGATTCGCATAACCGCAACAAGCAGCAAGAACGACGCAAGTGGTGCGCTTCGATTTAGAAGAAATTAGCTCCGCTAATGATATGAATAATCGATTTATGCGCACAGCGTACTCCGCACGCCGATTGCCAATCGACCATTGACCACACGCATGAAATTGCTAGCGCCGTCTGTGCATGGTAGCTGGGCAATAGATTAGAATGTAAAGAATTTTGTAGTGAAAATTTGTACATTTTGTTAACGACGTTAGAGTTTAGTTTTAATTTCTTAAGTTCTTCAGTTGTGAGTTGTTGGAATTAATTAGCGATTATAGTTATTTGATTGGAATTTTATTGAGAAATTATTAGTGTTTGTGTTATTTTTTATAAAATTTTTATTGTTAGGGTTTTAGAGGGTTTTTTAAAAAAAAAACAAAATTTTTTTTTAATTATAATTTTTTTTTGTTGAGGGTTTTTGATGATTTATAGAAAATTGGTGGGGTTTATCGAAAAAAGTTATAAAGATAAAATGTTTATTGGTTCATTAGGAACAACTTTTATTATAAACATTTTTTGATATTTTAATTATTAGTTATAGTTTTTAATGATTTTATCATCAAAATCGTGGTAAAAATTGTAAGGAATCAAAATTTTTTCTTGGGTTTTTGATGATTTAAACAAAACTGGTGCGTTTTATGAAAAAATATTACTAAAATAAAATGTTTATTGGTTAATAACAAACAACTTTTGTTATAAACATTTTTTGATATTTTAAATATTAGTTATAGTTTTTAATGATTTTATCAATAAAATCGTGATAAAAATTATGAAAATTTAAAATGTTTTCTAGAGTTTTAGGTGATTTAAACAAAACTGGTGCGTTTTAGGGAAAAAGTTACTAAAGTAAAATGTGCGTTATTTTATAACAAATAACTTTTGTTATAAACTTTTTGTGATATTTTAATTAGAAATATTGATTTTTGTGTTTTAATATATAAAAAGCAAGTGAAAAATTTTACTCAACTATGAAATTTTCTTTTTATTTTTAATTTTTTTTGCAATTATAACATTTTATTTTTTAAAATAAAACAAAGAATAATAAAATAGGGTTATTAAACTAATATCCCATGATAATATTAATGGTTCACATCGTTTAGATCTAAAGTAATTGCCGTTTGCTTATAATGAGTATCAAATTTCCAAACAATCAACCAATTTAGAAAACAATTCAAAACTCATTCACTACTCAGCATCGACGACCAAAGTATGCTTCATGCTTTCAAAGTCTAGACTCTAATCTAATAATCTAGATCTGTGCTTGTGCGCTGGCTGCGTCGTGCGCAACTCCCTCGCTCTTCTTTAGAACACAACTCTCAACTTCTTCGCATGCGTGTGCGTAGAATATGGTCCGAAACGATTTAGTAACTATAACTAGTAAGATATAGTTCATATCTAATTTCCTAATTTCCTAATCTCTCTCAGTTAACGCATAAACTACTCCAGATCAAATTATTTCTCATGGTACCAACACACAAAGCGTTTAGTCATGAAGACATACACGAATACAACCAATATGAGGTTGTGGTCATAAAGTCATGAATGATGTGTAAATTGTGTAAATTGTAAAACATCCGCCCGGGCGTGTGTGTGTCCGTGTCACGACGTGGCGCGCTCGCCGCCCGCGGCTCTTTTGTTTTCTTGGGATGAATTTAGACCGCGCGGGCGATTTTTTTAATGTTTGGTGCGCATGCGCCAGCTGGAGAAAGAGCAAGTCTTGCGGGTTATTCGTTTTTAAATTCGATTATATCTGATTGAGTGTGAGTGATGCGGGGTCATGAGAAATATGCGGCCCATTTGTTATTCCGAGTGTGTGCTAGGTGCACGCCAACTTCTTTGGACTTCTTTGCTGCGACCAGCAGTGTACTCGCAGGAGGATGAGTTCATTCACGAACACGGATTATTACTTCATTTCTTTTTT
>JARJDS010014146.1:0-20774 GCA_030264155.1 Atheta pasadenae | reverse complement strand
TTAATTCCCATTGATTCCTATGTATTCGATCTGATATACTTTGCATGTACACACTTTGTAACTTATGTTTCCTTCTAATATTTGTTGTATGCAACTTGCATTACTTATATGTATTTTTGAATTATATTCGAGAATTTTTTTAACTCAAAAATGCACCCACAGCCGCTGGGTATTGAACCCGTGTCGCCCAGGTGAAAGGCGACCTCATTATACATTAAGCCATTCAGCTTCGTACCGTTTCTACTAAAAATAAGTAACTTAACCTGTCAATCACAAATATGTATTAAATAAATATAACAGGGCATAATAAAAATGTAAATAGTATTAACTAATTAATTGATTAAACCTTATTAATAAATAATCGTACACACATACCTAGATTCTTAAAACTATTAGCAAATGGCCGTTTTAGAATGGAATTTATTACTTTTGTTTAAAGTAAATCTTCTTGAGAATTTCGTGCAATGTTATTTGAGTTGCCTATCCAATTTTGACCGGAGTAAACGCGATAAACTGCGGTAAACGCCCTGAAACACAGAACATATGCCCTGAAACGTCGTCGGGTCACGTGACAACCAATCAATTATGCTTATGCGTTTAATAAAGTTAAAAACATAAATCATTATGCACCATGAATCATACAAAAACACGATGCCATCTAAAAATGTACACATCTGCAGTACCTCAATGTATTGTAGTATCCTAAGTTTGAATTATTTACAATGTCAAAATAATATAGCAAGATTTTACCTTTTCACTTTCTCATGCTCACATATTCATACTTTTCACATTTTAATACACTTCTTATCAATTACGCAAACTATTAATTACAATATGCGTGATGCAAAACAATTCATTAAACCTTATACAAATATTTGCAAATAAAAATGAAAAACGATCTTGACTCTCCAACGTTGAAAGAGAACTAACTAAGAAAGCTAAAGATTAAAAATTACAGTACAACAGGAAAAATAAAATACATCATCTACCCTAAACTGCTTAATGCGTTACTCCCAAACTCGTCTTATTTTAATACATTTACCAATATAGATCGGCGTTAAAAGTAATGAATTTGTTTTATGTTTACATATGGAGAATTAATTTATGCCTGCATACTCATCCTTTATGTTATTCACTAATCAAGTAGCCGATTACAACAGCGCATACATGCAAATTACAAATTAATTTTTTTTCTTGTAAATTGAATTTCATTCTTTGCAATAATCCTTTAATATAAAGCAATTTGAAGTGTAAATTATTTAAATTTCTTGGAAACAACCGAAAGATGGTGCATGCTTATATAATTTGATAATTGTAAAATCAAAGAATCAAAATCAAAAAATTTGCTTATGTACACTCTGATTAATCGCCACCTATTTACAAATGTTCTTAACATGCCTCTTCATTTTATTTAAACCCTAACCAATAGTCATTCGAAGGCTTCTAAACATCTTCAGTTCGCAATTATTACAAAAAACTAAAGATTATTAGTATTCAATGATCCAACTCCACAGTAAGTATTCTTCCAAGTCGTAATCCATAACTACCTGAATATAGTTGGTTGTATCTGTTATCCTATGTATTAATTAAGGGTATATTCATATGTGAACCGGCACATGCATCAACAACATCGCCCTATCAGCAAACACCTCGCAACACATCTCGCATTTGTATGCGCTTTGAGCGTGATGCATGGAAGCTTCCGCCAAATCATTCAATGGATTCTCAATGATCTCCTGCTTCACCGAAATAAACTCAGACGCTAATGGATCTTGTTCTTCTTCGAGTTCATCCACTGGATCGGGTCGTTCAATTTTAACATTTTTCTTAATAATCATCCCGCTTCCTACGAATTTAACAACTTGCCCACCACCAATAATGTGTCTACCTGGTGCTAAACTATTTCCAGACGAATGCATCGACAAGTTACCGTCACTGCTACTGGTACTACGTCTGCGGTTCTTCATCGGCGAACTCAACGGGTCTTCGATAATATCGCTACCATTAATAATTTCTTCGTGATCTGTACCTTGGTTCAAACCTAGCAGACTATTCACTGCTTGTTCAGTAGGGTCTTCGAATGTTGCAAGCGGTAACTTGTCGGGATTCAATATGTGGTAGCTTACGTTTTTAGTGCGCGGTCTAATCCTATCACCGGTTGGCGTTTTGAGGTCAGCCATATGTTGCGTTCGGGTGATCAATGTCTTAGTTTTTTGTTTCAACTTTCCAGCTTCTAACCCATCCAAAGAAATTTTTGTTTTTTGTGTGTGAATCATCTTTGGCCGGCCTGTGCTTGTGTTCTGCGCATCTTTATTACTTGCTTTCTTCTTGACTTTGGCTGACTTGGTGTTAACAATCGTGTTGATATTTTCAATAGCTGTAGAAAAACTATTATACATCTCAGCATACGCTGTATCCGGTGATTTCGGTGCGTCCGGATCGCTCTTACGCTTTTTCTTCGGTGATTGCTTTTGAGTTTCGTCCTCGGAGTCAAAGAATTCGTTCTTAATATTTTCCGCGACTTCATCCACTCCATAGTTATCAGGATTGACACTTGACATAAGATCCATTTCATGTGGTTTTAGCTTACGTCTTCGTTTGTATTTCCTTGGCCCAATCTGCGGCTGCCGACGCATTGCTGTATTCAAATCGCAGTGATGTATCAAATGCAGGATCAAATCCTGCGAAGTAGAAAACATATCCGAACAAACGGCACAACTATAAGGCGTCATGCTATGACTGAAGTTTGGATCCGGACCTGAATGGTGTGACCGTATATGTTCACGCAGTACCACGCGCTGATTAAAAGCACGTGGACACACCGCACACGCATATGGCTTTTCTCCAGTATGGATACGTTCATGCTTGCGAAGAGTACCGCCATCAGCAAAAGCTTTCCAACAGAATCGACAACCATACGGACGTTCGCCAGTATGAATCCGAATATGAATCTGTTGTGAACTACGAGACCCGAAAGTTTTACCACATTCACGACAAGGAAACTGTCGCCCTGATACGCTGCTATGGCTGTGTCGATGGTTCATCAATGATCTACCATCTGGGAAGTCTTCGCCGCAAACATCGCATTGCACTGCTTTATTACGATGCGACAGCATGTGGCGTTTCAAGCGCGCCTTATTATGGAACGTTTTCGGGCATTTCGGGCACGGGAATGTCTTCTCTTTGGAGTGTTCCAAGCAATGCGTCATCAAAGCGCGACGATCTTTACAGATTCTACCGCAGTGAAGACATGTGTTTTCTGGTAAATTATCACCATGCTTGGCTTGCACATGCGCTGCTAACGCTTGCTCGTCAGTTGCAGTATCGCCGCAAAGATTACAGCGAAATTCTGGTGTTCGTGCATGAACTTCAGCATGAGCCAATAGGTCAAGGGCTTCCGCGAAAGACTCGCCGCATACGTTACAAATATGAAGATACTCGCTATCGTTGGTGTATTCGCTTTTTATGTGAACGCGTTGATGGCGTTTGAGTTGATCGGAACGCTGGAAAGTCATACCACAAGTTTGACAGAAAAACTCGCCGTATTTGTTGTTTTCCTCCTCAGAAAATTCTTCTTCTTCGTCGAGGAAATCGTCTTCAATGCCGTCGTGTTTGTTCTTAATGTGTTCGCGCATTAGATTGGCATCCCAGAACATTTCACCGCACCGTCGACATTCAAACGGGCTGTCACCTTGATGCATACGTGCGTGCGAAGCTAAGGCTTTTTCTCGAGCGAAGCCTACTCCGCAGAATTGACAGACAAAGGGTTTACGTGAGTCTGTGATCGGGTATCTAAACATTAAATTTAAAATATTAATTACCTAAGTTAGAAAAATCATTTTAAGTAGAAAATAATAAATATTTAATATAATGCATCAGCAAATTAAACTTTAGCTATATATTGTACTTTTTAAATTAGTAAACAAACCTTGAATCCCCACTTAATAAATCTGAACTGGCATCAGGATCTTCCCCTAAACGTCCATCAGCTGTATAATTATAAACTCTTGAACTTGGACCTTGCTCATCCTTAATCTTCCTTGGAACAAATTTATTTTTATTCTTATTCTTCATAAATGCAGGTTTAGCTCTTTTATGCATTTTATCATAACCATCCTCTAACTCCTCTTCCAAGTTATCAGTTTCTGGCACGTAAGCATGAATCTTTAAATGATTCATCAGATCAAACTTGCGCACATAACGCACACCACATAAGTTACATCCATGTGGTTTATCTGTTTGATGAGCCACCATATGATTCATAAGATTTGCCTTCTTCCTAAATCTACGACTGCAAAAATCACAAGGATAAGGCCTCATTGCTGAATATTGATCCTGATCAGTTGGCAAAGGTATCATAACATCTTCAACACCTTGTTCATCTTCAATGCCGATGTTTTCTTCAGAACCCACAACCAGCTCATTACAAGCCTCCCAATTATCAGCTACCACTTCCTCAGTGACACAATCCATATAAGCTGAGTCAGGTACAAATTCCTGAGGTTCATCCATCACTATCACATCTTCAGTGAGATACACCACTCCATCATCAGGCACAACTTCTTCGGAATTAACCACAACTTCTTCACAAACTTCATCATAATCCACTGATTCATTGATCATATTCTCATTATCAATGCCACAGATCACTTCTTCTGTCTCGACGATCTCGCCGGCCTGTTCCCAGGTCAACGTATAAGACTCCTCCATCGTTAATATTGATGTTGTCCTTTCAACTCACACCATTATAATCGAAGGCGCTGCAAAACCAAACAATGGTAAACGTTAAGAAGGTTATTGGCAAAAACGTAGCAAACATTTTTTGACGTGTGAGGTTATGCAAAACTAAGGTTACTTTTTTGAAAAATGTAAACAAACACAACACACGGACAACATTTTGTTAACAACAGTTGACATAGATACAACGATAAAATGGGAATTCGAAGATCGCGCACCGAGCGTCCATTATACACGTTCGCTTGCATATGTAGCGCATGCAATAGGCTGGGAGTTTGTACAATACAGGATGCGACATTACATCACACACAAAACCACGGCCCAGGATCAAATCACAACTGAATTTATAGTTCTCTTAAAGAATATCGCACAGGAAGTTGAATTTACTTACATTTAATAATATTTGATGAATTTGTTGAATTCCTAACCAAGCATTGGTGTCGACCTTCAACATCGACGTCGTTTCGTTCACTCAAAATGGCGTACGTGTGTTTGTTGAACGCCTGATCAAGTCGTCCGTGCGTCTTCCTATCACGACACGTTCGGCCAAAGGCGACGGGGATGCGACGCCGCACAAAACAATAGCGCGTCCCGAACTCGATATTATCCCGACGGGCTAGACACTGTGGGGTGGTATTCGTTGGTATTTCTCAGCGGGAATTTTCCTGAATTAGGTTAACCGATAAACAACTAAATAACCTATAATCATCAGCCAGTTTTGTTGAGGAGTTGAAAACGCGAGCCAAACGCTGCACGGCGACAACACTTTCACTTCGGACAGCATCGGCTACCATCGGTTGTTACACACAGCGTTGCCATTTCCGGTGAGTGCATTTCCGCCAAGTGCATGCTGGGAGATTACGATTTTTAAAACAAATCCCTTGCTTACCAAACAATTGCCTGCAGAACAAAATCGAAACTACAGGAAATTAGAGTTTATTTATAATTTTAACTTTAACTGTATTATTATTATTTGAATTAATTTATGATAATGTCATAATAATAAGGTTATGAAATCATTTGATTGGAATGTAAAGGTTAAAAAATAACCTCATTATATTATTATTAACCTAATTCAATATTATAATTAAATTTACAGAAAATGAGTACATTCAATGGAAGAATTGCTGAATTTCCTGGCATAAGTATTGATCAATTTGAAGATATCAACCAATTATCAAAAATATTCTTTTTATCACATGTACATACTGATCATACATGTGGATTGTACGATGTCACCTTTTTAAATAATTTACAAAAAGAAAATCTTACAATATACTCCCATGAAGTCTCTACCACATATTTACGAGAAAGATACCAAAACTATGCGGAACAATTTCAATATTTACCAATTAATATACCCACACCTTTAAAATCCATTAACAATTTTGAATTTACCGTTACTCTTTTACCAGCCGGACATTGTCCAGGGTCTGTAATGTTTCTCTTTGAATCAGACAAACACAAAATTCTCTATACCGGAGATTTCCGCCTCACGGTATCTGAGTTGAAAAAAATGAAAGGACTTTACACCCCACAAAATACCCTAAAACATATTAACAAAATACATTTAGACACGACATTTATGTACAAACGATACGAACAGTTCCCGACTCGCGAAGAAAGCGTCGAAGCCATTTGCGATATCATTACTCAATGGATGGATGATAGTAAACAAAATATACTTCTAGAAACATCGTATTATTACGGTGGGGAATATGTTATAACTCAAATTTATGAAAGATTTAACATTCCTGTGCATGTGTCACAAAAATCGTACAATGAGTTTTATAGATATTTTCCAAATATGGATAAATGCATTACTTTATCAAACAATACACAGTTTCATATGCATTGTGGTGGGTTTAAGAAGTATTGTTCTTGGGGTAGAACGATTACAATAACTGCGATGTATTGGAATGACTGGAATATGGGTGACAAAATAGTAAAAGAAGAAAATGGTGGGTATAGGGTGTGTTATTCAACGCATGCTTCATTGCAAGAAATTCGGGATATTTTAGAGTTTCTGAAGCCCGAACAAGTTGAAGCTAATGTTGAGCCTGGGGATTATGGCGATATGATTGAGTTACAAAATTTAATTGATGATTGTATTCAAGGAAATTCACCAATTAAAAGATCACCCTCAAAAATTTTACATATTGGTTCTTCTAATGATTTGAAAGAATTGCTACCAAGAAGTAATAAGACTGAACAAAAGTCTGAACAAAATAGTTGTAAGAGTGATGAGGATAAAAATATTCTCAGTGATTGTGATGATGAAGAGTATGATAAATTAAAAGTCGTAAAAGCGAGAAAGGTTTTGAAGAGTCAAGGAGAAAAACGATGCCTTGATTTTGATCTCAGTGTTTTTGACTAAACACGACCAAAAGTTTAATCTACTATGACATCGCGATCGGTTTGTGGTTATGGTCATGGTTTTATTTACTTATTGGCTCTATTTTCGTATCAATTTCCTATTTTATACTAAGATTTGTTTACCAGTTTAAGTGGATCTTTACCTTTATATCTTTATGTCATATATATATATATATGAACTATTTTACTCTAAGTTTTATGAAGTACATATATATGATATTATTTTAATCACACATGTAAAACATTCCATAATGTTGATATCAATTTATATTTATGTAATGAAAATTTAAAAAAATATTTGACAAAAACTCAGAAATACTGAAAAGTTTGGTTAGGTCTATCACCATAATTTTATGACTTTATAATTGTTAATTGTGATAATCTAAAAATTTATAACTTTGTTGATGTAAATTGCGTTTTTATATTTTTTTATGAATCAATATTATGCTTAAATAATTTATAAATATTAACATAATAATGAATATGCAATTTTGTATTGTTTTAAATAAAATAATTATAAAAACATATCTATAAATATTTGTTAATCCTTACCATCTTCAAAGTTTTTCGACGTGTGTTCCATTTGATTAGTTATAACTTGCAACTTTGTTAGAATCTTTAAAGCACATAACAGTTTTTATTTTTTGAGGTTATAATGTGTAATTTATGGTTTTCATTTGTTTTTCAAACACTTTAAGTTTAATGTCTTACAAAATTTCGGTTATTTGATAAATCCCAACTTAAAATAATCTTTATGCGTGGTTTATGTACATATATTGAGGTTGTAGAGGGTCGTATTATTGTTTTTACCACGTTTTTACCATCAAACTGCGTCAAACTGATTCACCGATCCACCCCGTAAGCACTACATAACCTAAAATAACAACAAACAACTGAAGAGTATAACTTTAAGTCTCTTTAAGTAAAACACCCCAAACTGTATAACATGATAACAAACATGTAAATACACAAATAAATTATTTAAAAAGCCAAGTCAGAACTTTTGTTTTTTTTTTATATTTATATACAAATAATTTATTTTTATCTTTCGCTTCATATCCATTCTGTCGTAACCTTAAGTATATATATATTTCAATGAATGATACAATGATGAGAATCATAATATAATTGTACATAGAATGATTAAGACAATCATTAATTGCTTATGTCAAAGAGAAAACGATAACTCATCTGACAATCATCGGTTAAAACGGATGAAAACTCAAATCAACACAAAACATTCTTTCTTTCTTCTCTTAAATAAACTGTTAGTTGAATATTATAATTTTAAATTGTCAATGTTGTGATTTAATGGTTGAACATTAAATCTTTATTCATGGTTTATAAAAACATTAATTCTGTTATTTGTTATTAGCAGTATAATCTGTATTACAATAAGTTTCAAACTGTTGTTTTAATTTTATTGAGAAATATTAACCAAAAATTATCCTGATGATAACAACACTTTACTTTCATAATTGCTCTACTCGAATATATAATTTTCATCAAACCCAAACAATTATACATTTTGTTATCATAATATCATACAATATATCAGTAGAAACTACAAACGTTGTTCACTACTGCATCAGTTTTTCATTCATTTTATTCAATTTAAATAATTAATTTCCTTTACTCTGATTTTCGCATTGTATTTGACAATTTCTTGGTTTAAATTGCTTAATATCATCTTCATCTTACAACTATCGTACGAATATTTCAATCAGTTTATATAGTACATCTTAGTTTTTTATATATAATTATTTTGTTTAATTTGTTTAATTGGTAGTGGTACTGCAATTGTACGTAATTATGATATAATTTTTTTATAGGTTAATGTCAAAAGTCATAATGTGTTTTTGGTTAACTAAGGTTAACATATTATAGAAAACAAAGATTCCAAAGTTCAATAGATTCAAGCACAAAACGATATAAATAATTGTCGTTAACTATTGAGGTTAAAACATAAAGGTTAAACAATGACTCATCATTAATATCCAAAGTATAAACACTGTTAATCACAACGTTTAAACACAACTTTATTGTTGTGTTAAAAATATTTAGTGCTTAATTCATTGATAAATAGACTTATATAGCTTCTAAAGTTCGATAAATGTGTTTTTAGGATATATACATGTGCAATAAATTAAGGAAGCTGAAGTTACTATACGAATACAATAAATAACCTTAAATAATTGGTTATAACTTGTCATAACTTACTTTTTGATTATTCACTTTATGAACTTAAGAAATTTAAATTATAAATTCAATCGGTCGGTATGGTTAAATGTCATTGAAATCAAAATGGTTGGCTCTATAAACGTCGCTATTGGCCAAAACGTAAAAATGACTATGATAGTAAAGAAAACAAAACAAAATGTGTGCAAATGATTATACGTACTACAGATATTCAGTGTGTGTAATACAAACTCTCCGTTAATGCTATCAATGTATCTGTCCAGCTATGCAACATCTCACGCTACGTTACACCTAATTAATTAATCTTAGTATTCAAATAGGTGGAACAATGGAATTCTGGCAGTTATCGTACAAATGTATAATCTTTATCAATCTCAGTGTTTTGTATCAGTTTATCGTGGCTATAATAAATGACGACATTACGAGCTACAACTTCCAACTTTGCTGCGTTTATCATAAATTTGGCTTTGTGTTGTATGGAGACATTATATCAGGCGCTTGCGCACCTTTATCTTAAGTGTGTGGTTTGTGGTTATGTATGTATGTATTTGTTGCCACTTCAAAGTTTACGTTTGGTCCGATCATGACGTATTTACTTCGAGTATATAATCAAGTCATTAATTAACTAATCGTTAATATTAATTACAATTGTTCACTTTTTGTTGCAACTTATCTATTAAATCTCTATGGATCTACATGTTAGCCATGCGTATAACGTTTAGTCTTGGAATAAAATCTGATTACACAACAATGTTATTGATAAACAACGCAATCAACAAACTGTTAATAAATCTTTTCAATTCAATTCAAAGAAGACGGATTATTAAGTGTTTAGTTTTGCTTCGGTTTCGATATGTCTCACAATTTCATCAGTTAAAGTTATTTATAAGTAATTTCGCTTATAATCGACGTACAAAATGTAATAAATTAATTAATGCCCTCAATTAACATTATAAGACATGTGAATTTTCTTACACATTGTCAAAACTAATTTTTAGGTTATGCACAACTATTAAAATTTAAACAACTTTTGTTGATTTTAGTAATTTACTCACCCTTAAACGTTACTTCGGTAATTTCACTAATGCACAATTAATTTTGTTCTAATTACAAGTTACGTATGTTTTTAGTTTGTTACGCTGTAGATTTACAGTTATTGTGATGCACAAGTCGGCAGCCATTTGTTGCGCATGCGTATTATGTTGAACATTTGATTTTTTGACAACACGCATGCGTATTACGCGGATAAAATCAACAAATTTTGTTTACCTTCTAATTGTTGTGTAAAACAGAGAAATGTAATAAAAAAAATTGCTACAGTTTGTAACAAATTATTGACATCAGCCGTAAATTGATTCTTTTAATATCGGCTAAATACGTTTTGTGTGTGTGCTTGTGTAAAGCTTTAACACTAATTACACCACCTAGCGTAAATAAGTGTAAGTGTAGCTTAAAGTGCTTAACCTTACTTTTAACTTCAACTTGTGACTTGTCAGAATGGTTAGCATTGTTATGTATACATATCAATGTTTTGCTTTAATTTGCGCGCTCGCCTACTCGTAGGTGGTAAGTAACCGTAATATTTGTTTAATTAATGCTATCAATTTGCTTTTTCTTTGTTTCCTTAATGAATTAGTATTAAGTCTTGTGAACACACAGCTAGCCTGCCCGGGTTGTCTCTCAGTCTCGCGATCATGCACTCACTCACAAATATTTATCACCAGTTTGTTCTCCTATCTGCTTTTTTTTGTTTAATTCTTCGGTTAATTTTGGAATACAAAGTTCACACAAGTAAACTTTGATTACACCAAGACAGTAATCACAATTCTGTGTGTAAATAATATGTTAATATGAAACATAACCAACACATAATAAATAATGTAAATTAAGAAAGCAAATAAATCAACTGAAAGACGACAGATCAGATCTCCCGAACAAAAATCATAAAGTAAAAAAATGATAGCATTAAAAACAAATAAAACAAATGATTTGTAAATCAAAGCATCAAAAAATGTCAAACAAATTAAATAATATGCATATACATAAAATGCGAACTAAATACAATAATAATAGATCATCACAGCCTCACAAACAGGCATCCACACAACATTTATCCACATTCAATCACACTGACATTCACGCACGCGCACCTTGCTAAATATCATCATCACGTTCAGATTGTATATAAGTCCAGTTTACGTATCACATTCGTTCATGCAGCTCATTCACGTCACTCACAACACGAGAGAGAAGCGCGTTCTTCTTGCGTCTTGTATACATCGTCGTTACGTCTGATAGAAAACGCACGGAACACGTCGGTTATCGCGCCACATCGCCATCTGGTGAGCGGCGCACGATTGAACGCGTCCTTACGATCAGAGAACAACATCGGGCAGACTTTGTGGCCACTAGGCTCTCGAGTCGTTTTCGTGGTGCACAATCTTTCTCTCCTTATAGTAAATTTCCTCAGATTCTTTGTCGCACATCAAGAGCACGATTCCGCCGAACAGGAAGATGGCAGCGCCCCAACCAACACCGTACGCCCAACCAAACTCCCATATCGTACGATTTCCTAGGTTTAATTCAGCCGCGAAGCATACGGGATAGATGACCAATGCCATTATTATTGCAACAACTAGAATCAAAAACAAAAGACAGCTTATTAGTAGTTATTTCACAATAATTTATTTAATAGTTTATAAAAACTATTATTTTATACATTATTTCATTGGTTTATTACTAGTTACATTTGGTTTGTCACTAGAAATAAAACAAAAGTTACTAGACATCAGGAATTGTTTGGTGTATGTTTGGTTGCATACAGAAAACGATCACATATAAAAACTAGTTCTTCTATATTTATCGTTGATTTAAATTATTCAGACAAATAAATTATAACTTACGTGCAATGCCCATAGCAACAACAGCTAGCCGATAGTACTTGTACTTAGTGTGATGTTCCTTGGTACGAAGACCTAACCCAGTGAGGACTGTCGCTACAAGATCAGCAAGGAGTGTCACGATGCAGAGACCAGCAGCGGCGCGGATGTATCCTGCATCTCTGGAAGCATAACACCCGACTGGTTCCTGCATATTGAAAGGTAAGGGTTGTGGCGCGCCCTCTTCGATGCAGTGCAAGAACAAGCCTTGCCTCCATCCAGCTGCCATTAACCAATCTGTGGATGCTAAGCCCATTATCATCAGGATGATGACAATCAGGCCGCATATGAATGCAATCACCTAAAACAAAGTAATATTTTTTTATAGTCCCACAATTCAATTAATTTTACTTATTATAACTAACATTTCTATAACGTGTTTTACGCACGGCCAACTGTGCTTTAATTTCTGACATTTTACAACTTAATTGTAACTTTCTTTTGTTTTCAAAAGCAAACTGTGAACATCACTTGTCAACCACGAACTGACACAAACAGTCAAAGTTTACCGGATACCTGACACTAAACGGCCGACTGTACGATAAGAAACAATAAATAAACTACACTGATACAGGATTACTAATATTACGATCACTTTTTTAAGTTTTAGGTTATCTTGGGTTGCGATATGAGCAAGCGATGCGCCAGGCAAGCACTACCTGTTCAATCTGAGGAGTGTACACTGCAGGTGTAACTTTTTAAAAGTAAACATGATTAAATTACTTATCAAGCATACGTACAGTCACAGCGACGATAAAATATACTAAAGTGAAATAAAAAAAACTGTGCGTTACACGAACGATAAATGTGAAGTTGATAAATTGAATTTTCGTTCTCTCTCTACGGCATAGGTATAGCCATAAACTTTCAAGTAAAATCTGTGAATGTAAGGTGAATGTAAAATAAGGTAATCAAAAGTGCTTGTAGAAATATTTAAGGTGCATTACTGGAGCGTAGAGTCACCAACAGTAGTGGAATAACTGAATAACAGTTTGAGTCATTAGTCAAGAGACTCATGAGTAAATGAAACTTGTAATACGCTTCATACCGTCATTGCTACAACTATAACTAGAGTGAGTGGGAGTCATGGTCGTAATTGGATGAAGTAAGTCCTCAAAAACAGTGAAACAACTGATTTTTTTGAAGGTACAAGTTGATTGTTACAATTGATGTTAATTTGGTGGTTAGTCATTATATCAAATTGAAGTTTTGTTTATTACTTCTAAGGTTCTAAGTGAATGAACAAATGACAATCAACAAAACGGTTTTATGGTTTAGTACTTATTCGTTTGTTGTCTGTTTATCAGACGTATTTGCTTGATTTGTAAATAACTGACAGACAATATAAAACCGGAATTGACTGGCTAAACAAAATTGATGAGTGTTTTTAACTATTTATAAGTGAGTACTATGACGTGAGAAATAAAGAATGTTGAAAACCACATCATTTACATATAAAATAACAAAGATGTTTGTTAATTTTGACGATAAAAATATAAATCTTCGAAATATAGAATATAAAACGAATATTTTCAGTTTTTCGACAAATTTCCTATGGTTTAGAAAGTAACAATTTTATAAATTTTAATAAATTTGTTGGTTTTTTTTTTGTTCAGGTTACAAAAGGCAAGTTTTAAAATATCAAATATTTTTTGTAAAAAATGTAAAAATAACAATTAATTTTTAATGATGATTATGAAAAAAGTATGTAAGTACTTTTTTGTATTTTGTGGTTAACAAAGCAGAAATTGTAAGGACACAAACGCGAAAAAGTCACCCTGACACTCAAACAAACGATTTTTTACCTGTGCAATCTGATTCTCCGCCATTAAATCTAATTTTATGGGCAATTCAACTCGGCCTCAACACTTATCTGCGCGCATTCAGTGTGTCCCACTGGCAGCGGGTAGCAGGCGGGTGAGCGGGACGAACCGAGTGAGGCGGCAGTTACGCACAGCTCCGCGTGAAATCGAATAGCTTTCTCGGCTGGCTGCTTTCCTTCAGCCGATGATGCATCGCTTCCAATATTCGGTGCAGAATGTCTTGTATCCGATGTCTGAATGCCCCAACTATTTTTATTATGTCTTAATCCCAACAAACGAAACGCGTTAAACTCGCCAACTGCGATGACTCAAGTCTATAGCCACAAACAAAATGAAACGCATTCACTACACGACAAATCAAACAAATGAAACTCGCACAATACAGAAATTCAATTCCGCCAGGTGCACGACAACGTCAAACGAACTCACAAATGAACGCAAAACTAAAACCCGAACACAAAACACAAATCCAAGTCCAAGCAACAATGAAACTTTTGTGGGGAGCTTGTATGTTGATTTTTTTAGTTCAGTTATTTTGCAAAACCAAATACGTGTTGACCGTTGTGTGTTCGAGTAAGGTATGTGATGAGTGATTTGCGAACGAAAGCATCAGACAGCTGCGCGAATATTTGGGTTTTTGGCTGTGGCGTCGGCGAGGGTGGCGGATGTCAGGGGACACTGTCGGGACCGCTACCCACTAATATGCACTGCGCGAACGTGGTGCGGACAAGCGCGGCGCGGGTGAACAGGAAGGAGACCCTACCCTCGCGCGCAACACACCGACGCGATTAAAATCGATCGGGCGAGCGCCCGACACCACACAGGGTGTGCCAATGTGGTGTAGGTTGCAGGACGAGCAGAAAGAACGAATACAGCTGGGGCTTTTACAAATCGGGATTTGGTTGTTTCATGTCAAACAAACATTAAAACAAAAGGGATTAACGTGTTCCTGTGTTTATGCGTGGAATTGATTGTAATTGAGAAAGTTTGACACTAAAACAATGGAATTATCACGTTTTAGTGTTATTAGTTTGTGATATTTGTTTAGTTTAATTTATTTTGGTTATAATTCGGTCTATAAAAATATTTATTAGTAACATTAACCCTTTTCGTCATTTTTAGGAAATAAAATTAATAAAAAACAAAACAAATTAGGTTACAACAATTTCTAACTATAATTTTTATAATGTTTTCTGACACCAAACAACAAAAAACTTGCATCTCTAGACAAAATATAAAAAAATTATCTTAATAAAAGTTTTCTGTAATTTCCTAACCTACAATTAATGTTACTAACATTTTTTTGATAGAACAACGCACCAGTTTTCCAAAAAAATTATATCCTAACCTATAATTTTTCTAAATAACATTGTAGACTAAAAATCTTATAATTTTCTTTGTGATAATTAAAATTTAGAAAAAACTCAACCAATTTAACATTTATCCATTGAAATACACTGTATAAAACCCCCGGTACTCATCCAGTACGCAATCGCCGCCTCCAAAAACCTCCATCTTCGAAATGCGCATGCGCACAACATCCAAATCATGTTCAAATCACTCAAACCATAATAAACAATGAAAAACAATCAAAACTTTATAAGAACACATGAAACACATTAATCACCATAAACATACACACGCACATAATCTCGAAAAACACACAAATACACAATAACTCAAATAAAACTTTGATTAAACATATGATTTGTTTACCTTTAAAGGCCGTGTAATCGTCACCGTCTCGATTGTAGTTTGCGGCGTCGCCATGGTGATCTTATCAATTCTCAAACAACCTAAATCAACACAAACAATATTTGTAAATAAAACTAATAAATATATAAACACATAGTAACAATAGTGACAAACAAAAGTTCTTTGAATCGTGTTAAAAACAAAACAAAACAATCGAAAACAAAAGAACAAATGTAAATTTTAGGCAAAACTTTAAACAGCAAATCTTTTACGATTGAAACGATCCTCGGGCGGATGATGAATTACAAAGTAGAACACTTTCATTTTACATAATTACAACACGCTCGAAATTCAATACGTAGTCTTGACTTACGAAAACTTTGGATAGAAAAAGAAGTTGAAGCAACTTCTTCAAGATGATTAGCTTATAGTGGCTTATAGCTTGTTAGTTGTTACTCATTTGCATGACAAGAAACGTGCATGAAATGAATACGAACGAATACTAATGAGTCTGTGTGTGAATAATGAGAAAAAATAACAAGGGAACAAATGAAAAACAAATAAAAAGAATGAAACAACAAACGAAATTTGATACGCACAGTGCAATTATATAAGTTTGTTTTCTATTGTGTTTTGTTTTTAGGCTTAATTCTTAACTAAAACTTACTTGCAGAATAAAATTGCGTGTTTGTTGAATGTAGCTCCGTTGAGTATTTGCTTCTGAACTACTGAAACCGCTGTGAAATGTGAACTTCAACCACAACTGCATGTGTTGATTATTTCATTTCGCACGCACGCATTTCTCCATTTATAGGTAATTGTGTCACAAAACTCACAAGTCCAACAGCGCAACTTATTCATTCGTCAGACATGGCAAAACGCGACCTGCGCCAATTCTGCACGCTTTGCATTTAATGCAAGACTTAAATCACTTACAACACAAGTTGTGCATAGTTAGCACAAAATTAATTAAAGATACTTGTAGATTCACTGACTCCACTGAGTATTAAAGATGAGTAACCGCTCAAAATCACTTGAGGAATTAAATGTTTCTTCAATTGTACACTTCATATACTTTACACGGAACACGATTCTTAACACTTAAACTCTACTTTGAGTATTTTCGTATGAGTTATGTTTGTTTTTAGTGATTGAGGTTAATTTTTTGTGTTGAATTTTTCAGTTTTATTATTTTTGGTTCACTTTCTGCTCGGTGTCGTGTGTACGTTGTGTTGTTATGTTGTGAACTTGGTGGATGACGCACACCAGCCGCTCATTCAGGCAGAGAAAGCGAACCACAGAACTGGGGGGACTCGAATTCGTTTTATGAGCGCACAGCTCAAGAGTGAGTCCAAGTGAGTCTCGCTGGCGAGAGCAAAGAGCGGTTTGTGGTGCGGACACGTGAAGAAATGTTAAATTTCGTCTCTTTTCAATGTTTCAAACGAAGGACGCGTGTTATTTGTTTTGGTTTCACATGTGAACGTTTGGCAACACAGCAAACAACAAAGTCGTATTATGTTATATGTACTATTTACTCGATAAATTTCGATAAGTTTTTAAATTATTGTATTTTCTTTTAGTTTTTTTTTTGTGATTATTATTTATTTTAAAACATGTTATCGTTTTGATAAGATTTTGACAGATTACAGCGCAAGGTACACTAGCGCCACTTAAAATTGCGGACAAACATGGAACTTTTCGGAACCCATTTCCCAATTTTCACAGATTTCCATTTATTTCGACGCAAACAACAGACAAATAAACTTATAAAGGTGATAATAAAAAAATTAAACATTTTACTGTAAGAATTATATGGGTATAATCATTTAGCTATAATTTACATCATTAAAATTTAAGGTTAATGTAATAATTCATGTTTTACTTTAAAATCCATCAATTTCATCCAACTGCAGATGTGACCAATTCAACAACATCTTCGCTCGGTGATCGCACAGTCAACTGCATTGTAACGCCTTCTGCCAATGCCAATTTTGCGCGGACTAATATATCGAAACCACCTCGGAATACACCTAAATAATGAAATTATTTTTAAATAGATACATAAAATATAATAATAATAATTATGAAATCATGAAATTACCTGCTAGTAATAGGGTATGTGTAGTTTTTCCCTCTTGAACACGATCAGTCTGTTCACAAGGTTGTAACCCCAAAAACTGAATAATATTCTTGATTGCTTCATCCAAGGAACCCATTGTACTCAAAGAATAAGTATCATCCATTTCGACCATATTATTCGCAGCGTCTTCCCATGCCAAACCCCAGTTAGCTTTATTGACTCTCTGAATCTGATCACCTAAAGTAACCTCTAAATCTTCCAGCATATACTCATCTTGATAACTATCCTCTGAATCAGGACAACCAGTACTTGGGTCACAATCCTTAACATCAAACTTTAATACTGCTCCGAATGTAGCGACAGTAGCCCCTAGTTCATCAGGGAATTGTAAAATAATAAAAGTAGAACCAGTTTCGTTATAACAAAGTCTCTGGCATGGAATCTCCGTAATAATTTTGTAGCCCTCACTTGGATCAAGTTGCACTCGAACATTTTCCAACAATTGATCAGCCAGAGTATTCAAACAATCAAACTGTAGTACCAAAAAGTTTGCATAACAATGCTTAATACACCTCACGACATACTCAGTTTCCGATTCTGTCAATTCCACGACATCAGAACTACGGAATAAAGAGCCAGCTTGTTGAATACCAGGAATAACCGATAATTTCGCAGCATAGTTTTCTTCCCTCGATACTTGTGGTTTCTTTTGCGCGGCAGTATTCGTAACCAACATACCTTCTTGTTGTTTTTCACGCGCAATCTCACTTTTAGTCGGCACTGCTTGCAAGGGAACACTCTTCAAATCAAATGCTGTTTCGGTATCACCCTGACAATATTCGCGCAAGGAACGTTCCAAAGAAGCGATGGAAACTTGAGGACTTTGGATGATGTAATTTTCGTATAAACCCGGATCAGAATATGACAAAATGTTACTGTAGTACGTCGCACGATCGCGGACTTCGTCATCAGTGTCCATTTGACACCTAGCGAGGAGTACAAGAATATTATCGAGTAAATCCGGGCATGTAGCACCGAATTGTGCCATGGCGGACACGGCAGCCGCACGGAATGTAGGATTCTCCAAAATCACCCGGTTGTAAATAAAACGAATATAACGCGATGGTTGCTTAGTCCTAGGGCCTTCTTTACCCAACAAATGTAAAATCCTCACAGCTAATGAAGTATGTTCACAATCTTCAATAAATTCACACAGATGAGCTAAACCGGTTTCTTTAGCTTCGGGGTTATCTTCAATAATCGTTATAATTGTATCCGCGATAGAAGCTTTATACTCTAAGCCCCCTTCATCGCGAAGCATAGCCGACAAAAAGCTCATCAAAACACTATGCTTCCTAGGGAATTTTAACGATAACGCACGAATTGCTTGGACAACAACCACTTTAAATTCATCGCTAATCTCTGACACAAAGGTTGATATTTGTTTCATTAGACGCTCAACAGATGACTCTGCACCGGTTTTAAGAAGAGTTGTAATTGCCAAAGTGGCAATTGATCTGTTTGAATCAGTAATTAAATTTTCAAGATCCATATTACAAGCTGTAACTGCTGATAAGTGACTGATTGCGACCTGGTTTAATGTACGCACTGCAGCAAAGCGTAGAGTTGCTTTAGGCGAACCGCAAAACAATTGAAGGACTGTAATGGCGGCCGCTAACTCGCGCGGTGTCGTTCGTTTCAAGTTAACAATGGCGTGCGCTGCTTCGTAGATAACCATTTCGGATTTATGGCGAATACAACTTTCGATGAATTCAAAGAATGGATAATTGTTATTACCTTCTTCTTCTTCTAATAATTTTGCTGTCATGCGGATTAACATACACACAGCGTATGGGGATTTAAGAGAAGATTTTGTTAATTTTGCAACAAGTTTGTTCACTGCAAGACGATCGGTTTTTCGGATGTGGTACAAAACACCCAGGGCATGATATTGAACCATTACACTAGGAAATAAAGTTGTTAAAACATGAAAAAAATGTTTTCGTTAAATTATAACTAAAAAACTTACTTGTCACTATTAACTGCTTCCTGTGCTTCATTAACATAACGTTTTACAACATCATTAGCTTTTTTCATCATGTGCAATGAACTTACAAGAGCAGCACTGCTCACAGCTGAGTTTCTATCAACAATTGCTTGTTTCATGTAGCGTTCAATTGCTTGCAACATTGTTGCATCAGTAATGCTGCACAAAGCCCTAATGGCAGCAGCACGATATAAATCCTCCTTGCCTGTCATGTCTTTGGTTAAAGATGAAGTTACAATGATAACATCATCAGCCAAAGAACTTAATTCTTTGATTCCTAGGTATACCATGCGACGAAGGATAACATCTTGGGATTGAAACAACTTTGTCATTGCAAAGAAACATTCTGTAGCTTCTGTTGTGCTTAAGTTTTCCCCCTAATAATATAGTATTTTTAATAAATGACTTTAGAAAAATTAGTGATAGGAAGTTTAAGAAACAAAATATACCTGATTTAATATATAAAGAATCATTGTCATGATTCTGGTACATTTTTTTGGATTAACCGGCGTTTCGTTGAATGTGCGACATTCTTGTAGTACTGCAGTTTTTTCCAACATTGCAAACATTGCTCCTGTGATTTATAACATTAAAACAAGAACAATTTAGAAAAAAACATATGAGTTGATATAACCAAACAATGTTTTACCATCTTCCTCCTCTTTTTTGTCTTTCTTGAACGACCCCATCTTGGGTTAATCGGGTTGTTACAGCGCTCCTTCTGTGTTGAATTGTTTTTAACTTGTAATTAATTTTTCGGGATGATTTTCCACGGTATTTTATGCATCCACCTTCATTTGCCACAAAACACCGACACGTCACGTTGACGTTTTGTTAACTGTTTAGTTTAAAAATGTACCTCAACAGCGCTAGTATAG
>JARJDS010014140.1:0-10480 GCA_030264155.1 Atheta pasadenae | reverse complement strand
TTTAAATTATAAACCAAAAATTGTAAATTTAACATTTTTATGAGCACCCAACTGCTTTGTTCGGATTAGAAAAGAGTAAAGACATAAAAGTAATGCGTAAATTGCGTGAAATGCACGCGGGCAAAACGTAAACTACATTTCACCATAAATAGTAACCCAATATGTGATGTTTTTATTAAATTTAGTGTACATATCGTAAATAAATCTATATATTATCTTCCAAAACATTTACTTTTGTGATTTATTATAAACATAACCTTCAAATTTGTTCCTTAAAATGGTGTGGATTACTTAGAGGACTTTCCTAACCTGCAAACTGATAAAACTGGAGTATAAAGAAAAAAGGGTAAATATGCAAAATAAATTAAAGTTCGTTTGTGTTGAATCACATTGGATCTATTTATTAAGAACATTTTGCTAGAACGAATAATAAATTCGTCCGTACAAACGTCAAAATTTACAATATCCTTCTTTTTGAAAGTGTCTTTCTTTGGGATTTTCATGACTTTATAATTACAATTAAAATATAAATAATATACAGTAATATCCAATGCTTATCATAGTAACTTATAACGAACGCGATTGCGCGCTCGCTTATTTTAAAAACAACGCCGACTATAAGCTGAGTATTAATACACTAACAATTGTCCAGACACCATTGAACTCTTTGGCTTGATGCAATCACAGATTCCGAATCGTTGCATAATTCGGAACGGATCGGGGATGTTGAATGTGGATAGTGAAGTAACACACAAACGTGCTAGTCTGTGGTTCGGTCGTGGCTGCTGCTGTTTGTCGTCGATGCGGTGTGAATGAATAGGTACAATTCGTCTTTGATGTTCCAAAGAAGTGCAGTGTGTGTGTGCAAAGTCGCCGCGTTGTCATAGATGTCCTGATGCGCGCGCGTCCTGATGGTACGAGCCGGAAAACGCTTAAGCTTCCTTCTCCATCTTGATGAGTTCAGTGATGCCATCGTACATTTCCTTGACGGCATCGAACTCAGTCAAGCCCATGCGACGCTTGTTGGAGATGTCATAAACACCACCTTCGGCTTCGGTGTGCTCACCACGGGTACCACGGACCTGGAGGTTGTACTTGGCGGCGCACTCATCGAGCTTAGCCTTGTTGGCGGCCAACTTGGGCAACTTGATGTGCACGGAGGCGCGGACAGTTGTTCCCAAGTTGGTTGGGCAGAAGGTGAGGAAACCAAGACGGTCGTTGTGGGAGAATGGGATGCGCTTCTCGATGTCGTTGACGCCAGTCACCAAACGACGGAAGACCTCACCCAAATCACCACCCATCTGCATGGAGATGATGCGAAGATGATCTTCTTCATTGCACCAGACCAAGAAGGTCTTGTTGTCGTTGTGGTAGATACCACGGCCGGAAGGCCAGTAGCGGCAAGCGTTAGCGGTCTGCAAGAAACGGTCACCCTCCTTGAACAAGAAGTGGTCGTCGATGAGCTTTTGCTGGACATCCTTGCTCATGCCGGTGAGTGGGTAGAAGGTACCCTTGAGTTCGCCTTCCATACCAGACAAGGTGGTGGAGACTTTGCCTTCCATTTCCTTGTATTGTTCCTCGGTTAAGCAAGGGTTGAAGGGGTAACCTTCCATGGAGCGACCGCAACGGACGCGGGTGGAGACGACATATTCACCGGAGGGGTCAACATTGCCGAAGACGGAGACATCGCCCCACTGGGAAGGTGGGTGCTTGTCGGTCTTCTTGAAACCAAAGTGGTAATCTTCGATGATGGGGTCGAAGAGATCGGCGAACACGGTGTATGCCTCAGCATCAGGGGCATAGATACCTACACCAGAGTCGTGGTTTTCCAAACCTAAAAACAGTACATTAGTATTTTCTCATAAAATTTCTCAACAAAAAACCACCCTCTTCATCAGAAAACACTTACCAGACTGAATGACATCGAGCAAGGTCGATCCAAAGGTTGGGGTCTTGAGGACCTTCAATTTATCGAAGATCTCACGGGTGAGGTACTTCTTCAACAAGGACTTGGAGTCGGAAGCTTCCAACTTCTTGAAACCTTCTTCCAATTTGTCGAGGACTGCCTGGTCAACCATGGTGCTGTTTCTGCAATAAACAACAAACCTTAATTTCTTCCACCCCCTAATTATTAAACGCTATTTATACCAACAAAATATAAATAAATCTTGTGTAATCACTAGAATAAGGAGGATATTGGCGAGTGTCTATTCGAAATTTGGTTGGCGACTAATTTATTTATATCGTTTTAGCCGCGCACTTGCCTCCTGTATATAAATATCGCGACGTGCGGGGCGAAAACCAACCTGCGTTAGACCGATATTTATAGACGCACACATCACCGTCCTGGCCAAAATAACGTTCTGGGAAGCAGGAAGTAAAAGCCTTGACCATTCATCTTAATCTCACACTATACACTTTAATAATGGCTCATTAAAACACCGAAAACAACAACAAACTTTAATCCGACGTTCCTAATTATAAACTTAGTGAAAAACTTAAACATCAAACCTTTCAAGTTCTTTTATTCGAGTCATCGGATAAAACAGACGAATTTTTGGTCGAAAATGTAAAATTATTCTTAGACGCATTACCAAATTATTGATAACTAAAAAAATAGAAAAAGAATTTCACTGATCTGAATTAGTAATTACGATTTAATGTTTTTACATTTAAAAAATTAATGTTGATTGCACCGTTCATGCGTTACATAAATAATAAGCAAGAAATAAACGTCGATATTGTAATAAAAACAAAATTACTAAACCGGGTGTGCCATAATTACAGGCAGTCAATGGAATAGAAATAAAGAACAGTTGGTTGCATACCACACAACCACACAAATGACGCAAAATGTTAAAAGTTTTATGTTTTATTTATACGTCAATAGCGTATTTAGTCGTGACAGTTATGACAATTGTGTGAGTGTTAGTAATGACATTGAATTGATTTCGATTGCTTTCACTGGGGGCGGCGGTCTTGTGCTTCAAAGCAAGTATAGTATATAAACTCGATTTTTTTGCAATACGTTCAAAGCGTTGATAAAATTAAAAATAAATTAAAACATTACCCGGTTTCCTCCTCTTTAAGGGCTTTTTTGCCATTTCCGTCCTTGGATGCACAACCGCCCATTGTGTAGGTTAATAAAAATTGCTAGTCGTTGTATTAAATTTAAAGCTTTGTGTTAGTAATTTTAGTTTTCGTTAGTAAAAAAATTGATTGTGGTCCTTTTGATTCCCTTATTACTTGTTTCGAGTGAGTAAACTCTTTACTCGTTTCTACTTCAAATTGTAGCAAATATCAAAACTATTTTTTGTTGAAATAATTTTCACTCTAGTCGATGTTTCCAAACCAAAGACACTTTTTTTGAATTTTCGTTAATTTGCTGCTATGGTTTTTTACTACGGCCTGCAACTACACACTACTAGTACTTGGGGACACTACGGACTAATTACACGCGCCTGCGATGTTTGGGTGGTGCGGATGGTGAAGGTGCGACTGCGGCGCGGCGCGATGCTGCGCGAGGACGCCGCCCTTTCGGCAAACGCTGGCGGCGGCAGTAGCGTCGCACGCAACCAAATCTCCTCTTGAAAGAAGCGCACCAAACAAAATGAGAAGAGATGCTGTAACAACCAAGGGTGCAAGCAGTACCAACTCTGCCTGCAGGATTGCGCTCTGTCTAATACCGCGCGTTATACTCGTACACTGTTCATGTACTGATCGGGAGGCGGCATGCGTGCTCGCGCGTTCTTTGTCTCCTTGCGAGGCGCTGTCGTCGCCCCCCAAACGGATGCACCCCTATACAGTGTATCCTGCTCACCGGATCGATTTTACCGACTTGATGTGACCGGCGCTTCCACCAACGCTTCCAACAACGCCCACGCGGACATTAATATCCTTTATCAATTACGTCCTCATTTATTATTTGGTTAAAAGTCATGAACTAAAAAAATCAATAATTATTCCGAAACAATTAAATAATATTTTTTTAAAGTTTAATTAATTTTTTTATTACTAATTTTTAATACTAAAAATAAATTACTTTCAATGAGTCATCTAAATAAATAAATAACTGGTACGTAATGACAACAATCAATGTTAATTGAAAAACACGCGTGCGCCAATTGTCCGCTGCAGATTCGTCTGCTGTGCCTGCAGCCGCTCATCTGTTTATAAACGAAACAAACGACACTTAAATTAAATGATTGCCGCTCCCGATTTTACCGACTATAACCAGTCTGAATAAAGTTTGAAACATTAAACTAACCATGCAGAAATAGCTAACTAACAGTCTCATTAACGTTAAAAACTAAACAAAAATTTTAAACTCATCAAAAAGTATTTAAATTTATTAAGGTCCTTAAAATGCGAATTGTGCAGAAAACACACTGTATATTGTTACATAACGTTTTGGACGTTTAGCACGATGATGTAACTTTTCAGTGGGCTAGAGATTGACGCGTTGTTGCCGTTGTTACCCGGTACAGTTTATAGATTTGTAGTATGATGGCATTGGCTTTGGCTTTGCAGCACTCCTCGGCCAAGGACCAAGGACGAGGGTGCGCGTTGCGCGCGCGTTTCTCAACGATCGATGCCGAACCAAAGACTACAAGACCGAGAGTTGCGTTTACATCCCTATCACTCGACACACATTCGCCATAATTGAAGATTTGAGTGAGGGGTACGCGAACACATGGTGTGCCAGACAGGGCACCCTCTTTTTAGTAGCATCACACCACACATCACGTATGTGATTTGTGAAGCAAAAGTTCTATTCATATGCAAATTAGGTTGGATTTTTGTTGCAGACACAAAAATCAAAGAGGTAGTTTCATGGCTGTCTTCATAACCAAGAGCAAAAGTTCAAATTTACGAAAAAATAATAAAAGTACTTACGGTTTGAAATAATAAAAAATCAACACAAAAAAACTTAAAATTCGGCTGTTTAACTCGATGGAAACTTTGTTAATAACTCAAAGACAACTTGCAAAAACTGGTTCACAGGCACTCTACTCGCTAGTCGCTAGCAGCTAGTTTTGATGAGTTTCTGAGCGATGTGGTTAATTGGTACTTAATTGATTTGGTAAAGGGTCAATTGAATTTAAGAAAACTCAAGGATTTGAAGGCTCAAAAAGGAAAATTTTATTTTATTTAGTTTACCTTAGGGTAAGTAAAAAGGTTAGGTTTTCGTTTTGAAAGGTTTGTTGATGTCTTTTGCTAGTCGGATGGTCTGATAGTAAATCTCACCTTAGTTGCAAATTGCTCTGAACGTCAATCGAGTCTTTAGGACACCACTCTCGGTGAGGAGTGAACTGGATATGAGCTCGACGACGGCAGCCGGCGGCGCTTGTATGCCGGTCTCCCCTCTCCGCGCGCGCGCCCGATTTTCCACGTCGACCAATCGCAGCCGGCGGCGGCACAGGCGGCAGCGCCGGACCTACCCTACCACAGCTACCACGACAGCGTTTTTCGCTTTTTTCTGCCAAAAAATCGCGATTGTGTAACGCGTTGCTTGCTTCGACTCGCCAAAATGTTTCACAAATTCACAAATTCACAAAACTCAAAACTTCCAAGCCTAACCAACGATATGGCCTGGCTTATATTACGCGGTTTATACGTCGATTATTGTCAGAGTCGTGTATTGTGTATTAAACAATCAAAAATATTACTCACGTGGGTGGTTTGGAGGTGTAGTTCGTAACACTAGTAATAATAACAATGACTGATTTTTTTTGCGTCGACTGATTATATTTGTATCGAAAATGTTTTGTTTTACGACGACGTAAACCTAAGATAACTTGATTTTGTAGCAAGAAAACAAAGTTTGTTTGGTCGATTCATTTTCTTTCTATTTGATAGGTTGACAAACAAAACAATTGAACACTGTTCAATCGTGTTCTTTCTAGATGACATTTTAAAAATTTATTTCTTTAATTTTTCGATTCATGTTATGCAACTGAATATGCATAGATTCTAAATATTTTTAATTTTCACCCTAAAAACGAAGTTAAAAACTCTTAAAACTTAAGAGGTGTTAAGTTAATATTTATCTATCATTACCTAATGAATCCGACTACCTATCAAGTGTGTTTTGGTAATAAAAGTTACGTTAACGACCAAAACGTTTCGAGGTCAAAAATTTATTGAGTTATGAATTTTCTTTTATGATTTTCTTTGTTCCAAACTTAATTTAATTCCCACTTTAGTTTAAAAAATCAAAAAAACTTAGAATCATTCCAAACTTTTAAGTCAAGTTTCATAGAATTCCCCAAAATTTTCCGTAAATTTCTGCTGGTTTGTAACTGCGCACAGCAGGATTGCGTAATATGTAACACTGTAGTGAGTTCTCCTGCTGTGCGACCTCAGCTCAGCTGGTCTGGGCTTGAGGAGGAGTGAATGAAATCGAACGAAAAGCATAAACGCCATAAACGCGTCTGGGGGCTTTTTGAACTTGGCACAGAAAAAACCACAGCAAGAATTTTTCTCGGATTTTAGTGGAAATTTTCAAATGCCAAACTTTATGTAGTGCGCGAATATGTGGCAGTGAAACATCATTTGCGAATTCTTATTTTTACAAGGCGGCAAAGGTTACTAGTTACATAAATGACAAAATGACAACTTTAGAAAATAAAAAAACAAATAAAAATAACATAATATGTTGAAGAAAGGTTTAAATTTTGATTAAAGTGCAAAATATTATGAAATTTATGAAAATTTACAAGTTTTTCTTAATTTTTTTGTAAAAATTTAATAATACATTTTGTTTTTGATTAAATTCTTAATTTTTTCTTAATTAATTTAGTACCTGATGCAATAATAATTACGTTGAACTGTTTAATGTACAACAAATAATCCTCTTGACTGAGTGATAACAGTATTTTGCGAAAAAATAAATTAAAGTGATTGATATCAATTTATAAATTAGGTTATGAGTTTATTTTTTTTAATCTAATTTATCTTAATCACCCAAGTACAAGGCACTTGCCAAAAAATGCATTGATCAATTTATTACGTGACTTTATAATCATTCTCCGTTATAGTTTGTGCAAAAATTGATTTTTACTTTGAAATTATTGATTTTAATTGATTTAACTGCAATATTTTAATTGGTACTAAAAATATCAAAAAATGATCTTAAGAAAAGTTGTTAATTAACCAATCTATATTTTATCTAAGGAACATTTTTTATTAAAACGCACCAGTTTTGTTTAAATTGGAAAAAATACGCGTAAAATTTGTACTACTGCTTAATTATTAGCTTCATTTTTGATATAAAATCACTAAAAACTATGATTTCTAACAATAATATAAAGTTTGTTTATAGTGAAAGTTGTATATTTTAATATTATAAACATTTTATCTTAGTACGTTTTTTTGATAGAACGCACCAGTTTTTAGAAAATTAGATAAATACGGTTAAAACCACTACAATTCAATAACAAAATTAAATTGATTTTTGGTACAAAACAACCGAAAACTGTAACTTCTAATAATAATTTTAGAAAATGTTTATAACAAAAGTTGTTGATAATAACAGAAGCTACATTTTATCTTAGTAACTTTTTTTGATAAAACACACCAGTTTTGAGAAAATCGAAAAAATACGGTTAAAATCACTACAACCGAAAAGCAAAATTTGCTTGGTTTTTGATACAAAACAACTAAAAACTATAATTTATATTAAGAATATAAAAAAATGTTTATAACAAAAGTTGTAGATAATAACCTAACCTACAAATAATCTTAATAACTTTTTTTGATAGAACGCACCAGTTTTGATAAAATTTAAAAAATCGCGAAAAATCACTACAAAACAATAATAAAATCAGTTAGTTTTTTGATACAAAACAACTAAAAACTATAACTTCTAACAATAATATGAAAAAATGTTTATAACAAAAGTTGTAGATAATAACCTAACCTACATTTTATCTTAGTAACTTTTTTTGATAAAACGCACCAGTTTTGAGAAAATCGGAAAAATACGGTTAAATCCACTACAATTAAATAACAAAATTGAATTGATTTTTGATACAAAACAACTAAAAACTATGATTTTTAATAAAAATATAAAAAACTATTCATAACAAAAGTTGTAGATAATAACTTAATCTACAATTAATGTTAATAACTTTTTTCCCTAAAACGCACCAATTCTACAAAAACTTGAATTGTCTTCTAATTTTCACTATTATTCATCGTAATTTCCAGAAAAAAAATGTAAATAACTGAAAATTATTCAGTAATTTAACAACATTTACATCCTGACCAGTTGTCAGCTCATTCAATTAGATCGTTTCGACCCACACGCAAAGCATTACTTAATATTCACTTAAACATTGCGTTGCACGTCAAAAACGTTCAACGACAATGGCGTACCACCTCCATCTTCTTCCTTGTCTCTTACAGCACCGAAGCTCATCGCGCTGATGTCTAACATTGTTTAATTTACATTATGATTTGTGGTCATGTTGAACACGTACAAAAGTTTTCAAGCGACCACGTCGTTTTGGCAACGCTTCAGTTTAATACGCATGACCTTGAAACCGTTGCCACTCATTGCCGGCCATTGCGTTTTTATTTCAGGTCGGAAGTACTTAAACATCCTTAACATCCTTACAATCACACTTAGGGCTTCCTTTCCAACGCCAATATCGAATTTTCTACACTTCCAATACTAAACAAACTGAACACAGTAAGAAGTGAAGAACTAAACAAATTAATTAACGAATTTATAGCCGAAGTTAAATTTATTGTCATTCAGAGTCATTAGGATCAACATTACAACACGCCACACCTTACAATTATTTGGAATTACCGAACTAATGAATATAAAACAATTTTCAAACAAAACTGGCACAAAAAATGATCATAACCTCAAATATTTGTTGTTGTAATGTATCTATCAACATTAAAACAATTGATAGCATAAAATAACATTAGCCTTTATTAATTCTGCTAGGTTTTGTTTTGTTTTCGTTGTTGTTTTTGTTTTTGTTTTTGAGTTTTCAAATTTTAACCTCAAAATTTTAAGGCTAAACCACAAAAACCGTCCGAAAACGCTGTTTTAAACATCGTACAAAACATCTAAGTAATTGTTACATCAGTTATAACCAATTTGTTAAAATAGTTAACCAAACAAAGGTGAATTCATCGATTGTTAGCTTGTTTAGCATCGAAAAACTATTTGCGTTTGCATTTTACGTGTAACTATTGTTCACAAGCTCTTCAAACACAAACGTCATCAATACAAGTGTGGTCTACGTGTGTATCGCGGTGGAGCACACAAAAATAATGACTAAAGTAAGTAAATTTTATATTAAACCGCGAACCTGTTAATTGTTTACGAGTGATGAGAAAGGTGCAAGGCGATGCAAAATGTAACTGAACGCACATTACTGATGTGTCAGCATCAACTAATACCGGCCAAAAGTTCTACAAAACGTACGTGACGTTAGTCACGCGCGCAAAATCGTAAAAATCGCGTAAATCTCAAATTCGCACATAAACAATACTTCAAAATGGTGTAAAACACAGTTATTGATTAGTAAACTCATCAATTTTATTGAAATCATCATCAAATGTAAGGTTAGAATGATAATATTTGTTTTAGGTTATGTGAGGTTATGTTAGGTGAAGTTAGGTTATGTTTTGTTAGGTTATGTAACGGTTAAACATTAAAAGTAAGATTATATTACCTTAAAAACACGCCAAACGGTTAAAAAGTTAAGTTCAGCACGCTATTACAACGCTACCTGCTGAATTGCTTCTTTTGAGCACCGATTTCCTGCTGCAGGAAAGCCCCAGCTGCACCACCTGCTTTCGGTGGTAAAGGACTTGGCGATTTCTTTGGCATTGACCATGGCGAATTAGCAATCACTGAATTTTCATCTTCTGGTTCGCTTTCTTCTTCATCATCTTCGAATTCGATGTTTTCGAACGCGTCAGTGTTCATTGGATGCGGCGAAGGAGAACGGGGAGGTTTTACAGGAGGTTGAAGAGCTGGTTGTGGACTAGGTGTTGATGGTACCGGAGATTTTGGTGGTTGTGGACTTGCAGATGAAGATTTCGGAGTATTGGGAGTTGTTGGAGTTGATGGGGTTGCACTGCGTGACTTTGACGGTTCAACGATGGGTATTCTTGATGGTGGAGGAACTGGTGAAGGAGCCGGTGATGGTACAGGCGAAGGAGTTGCAGATCTTGATCCGCCATATAAAGACGGAGTTGGAGATATGAATGTCGGTTTTGTCGGTGTTGGTTGAAGTAAATTACTTGGGGTCGACACTGGGGGGCTTGGTTTTGTTGTTGGGGTTGGGGATGGTGATGGTATGGGGCCTAGTTTTACTTTAGAAGGACAATTGGGGTTTAACTTCATGCATAAATCGGTTCTAAACAAAAAAAAACAAAAATAATTAAAATAAAAAATTTAAAAGTAATTTAACCTAACTTTTTAAAAATATAAGGATTTAAGGTTATATCT
>JARJDS010014134.1:0-11485 GCA_030264155.1 Atheta pasadenae | reverse complement strand
CACACGCTCAGACCTGAGTAGATGAAATGATATTAAACACTTGGCTACATGCCACAAATGTCAGACATGTTGTAATGCAACTCAATTTGCATTATATTGGATTGCCTACCACTGCACCGACGCTCATTCATTAAAATGTAAAATATAAACGTTGACGTAAAGCTTCAACTTTAAACCATCACTTAATTTAAAATAATTCTTGTTTGTTTTTATTTTATTATTTTAATTTAATTACCTAACCAACTTTTTACGCTATAAATATATTGTTTGAGTTATGAAATTTTCAACACATCACAACCAAACAACGCAACACATTTTGCGGTTTTCCGGTTTTGTGGACTTTGAGGTTGGTACGTCACTGTTAGCTGGGCTTTAATTGAAATTCCATACGTTGCGATGCAGTACACAATGCACGAAACAAAATGCGGAAAGAAACAAACAAAATGCGCGCAAAAAACATTCGTTGTTTGTTTTCGTTTATTTGTGTGTTTGCGTTTGGGTTTCATTTCGTTGATTCGTTCATGTTCCTATCCGTTGACCATTAGTGTTGTATGCAACGAACATGTTCTTGCAACGAGTTCATTTAAACTTCATTTAAACACAATTAAACTTAAGTTTAACCATCGTATCGTTCGCCACTCGCTTCCGAGCAGCCAACCAAACCAACGTTGTGAATAATTTAGTTCATTTTTCCCTCCTTGGAAAAACATTTCACATTAAATGTTTGTTTCATTTTCATTTTTGTGTTTTGTTATTGTGTTTCATGTTTTATTTCTCAGCGGTTGGTTTTCAGCAAATTCTTAGAATTTCTTTCGCATTTCTATTGTTTAATGCTTTCCAATGAATACAAATTTATGCAATTTTTAATGCATCAATGCTCCACTGAATAATACAACTATAAATTAGTATGTATTATAAAACTTAGTAAAAATGAATAATTTTTATTTTTTTAAATTATCATTTTGTGATTTTAACTTTGAAGATCCAATAAAATCGTTGGAACACCACGGAAAGCTTAGGTTTAAGGTTTCCTAACTTTACGTGCTTCCTCGGTTGCCTGGTTTGGCTCTCTTGGTGTGCGGAGTGTTGCATAAAATTACGCATCCTTTGCATGATCCGCGCGTAGCAGGTAGCAGTGACATGCGGCAATGCGTTGTTGCCATAGATACTGTTATTCTTTCCTTTTCCCTGCGTTTCCTGTCCTGTCCTGCTAACCTATTCCTACAAAGCTTCATGCCCTAAGTACCACACCAAGTGCAAGTAGCTTTCAAGTGGCGGCTAATGTAAGCGAAAACCGTGGCTCGTTCTTGCGACAAACGTAATAAATGGAAATTTGATGCATAAATATTACATTTCCACTGTGTAGTATATTTTTTAGATCTTTTTTTTTCTTATTTTTCCACATCTTGTCGATGTCGTCTTTCAACGACGAGGAACATTCCTCAAATTCATAACTTATTAATATTTACGTTTTTATTTGGATCCATTGGATCCATTTCGGAGCTACCTACTAATATTGTTAAAAAAATAAAAAGAATGAGGGGTGCAATTTTTAATGTCTTGTTAAACACACAAACACAACAACGACGGGAATGTTTTTTTGTTTTTTTATTAAAAGCGAAGTTTTTTAATGTTTTTTTCGTGAGGGTAGAATTTACACATCCAACGTTTGTGGGCTGTGCCGCCTACAGGATTATTGTATTTCGCACTTTTTTTAATGGAAAACACACCTTTTCGGTTGGTTGGGGTAGTAAATTTAAATTCGCGCGCTTTTACTTTCCTACCGAACATCTACCGCTGGAAACCAAAAGCCTGGCTTGCTACAAATTGAATTTTAATTCAAATTTTTAATATCGCTTTAATCATCTAACATCTACATCTAGGGGTAGAAGCTGTAGTAGGGGAAATGTATAATACTTTCCTGCTAAAGTAGGGTTGCAATTTTAAATATTCAATTAACAAATTGTTAAGAATTGAATTCACCAACAAAAAATAAACGTAGACAACTTGGTTTTTGTTGTTTTTCCTAAAAGTTTTCTAGCAATTTTATTATTTTTGGCAGTGTTCGTTTAAAAACTCATTTTTATTACGTTATCTCACGTTTTTCTATTTAAACTTTTATTGATAGCTCTTGCTGCCGCCGCCGTGAGTTGCGAGTTTTATCATTATAACAATATCACGAGGTACATAATGGAGTGAAGTGTCGTTGCTGAACGATAGAGGGGCGAAAAAATGTCCGCCGCTGCTGCTGCTGTAAGCGCATTTTTCCGAAATTGGAAAAAGTTTGATGAACTTTCGAGTGCGAGAACGTTCGCATCAAACTGCTGTCGACACTAAACAGCTAAACACTAATGATATTGAATTTTTTGTTGTTGGACATTGTGATTCTGCTGCAGCATAGCAAAAAAAGTTTGTTATAATAGCTTTTTGGATGATGACGCACCAAGTCCTAACGACATAACGTCATAACGCCATCTCGTGCTTCACAACACAAACACAAAGCTTAATAAGAAAAGAAATTAAATGTAAAACTTTTGTGACGATAACGAAAATGGTTTTTAAGTTTGTTGTTTATGAATTTTTTTGTGTTTTGATTTGATTTTTGTTAATGTTTGCGTTCGTTTCAGAACGCGTCTGCGCAGGCGGCACTACAAGCAGCACAGGCACTCACAGGTGGCGCTGCCGCACCAGGCGGGACTCCCATCATCTCAGCCACGCCTGTCGTTGCTCCCGCAACCAATGGACAAGTCGATATACAGGGTGGACCTAATACAGTGTTGCGTGTGATTGTTGAGCACATGATTTATCCGATTAGTCTTGATGTTCTGCATGTTATCTTCCAGCGCTTTGGTAAAGTGCTTAAAATTGTCACGTTTACAAAAAACAGTAAGTTGTTTTTTTCTTAACTTGCACGGGAAAGTTGACGGAAATTTTGTTAATAATGTGTTTATAGATTCATTCCAAGCTTTAATCCAATATCCGGATACACAATCAGCGCAAGCCGCTAAGCAAGCACTTGACGGCCAAAACATCTACAATAGTTGCTGCACATTACGCATCGATTATTCAAAGATGACAGCCCTTAATGTCAAATACAACAATGACAAATCACGTGATTACACTAACCCCACCCTACCAACAGGCGACACAGGTGACCAATTGGCTTTATCTGGAGGGCTCGCTGCTGGTTTAGGCGCTGACATTTTGTTGTTGGCTGCGCAACCACGTCTTGCACGTGATAGGCTTACAGGTAAGCCACGCCTATTCAACCATAAAACATCCATAATCAAATTTTTAATTTGTCTATTATTGTTTTACTTATAATTGATAAATTGTTAAAGATTCTTTACTCGCCGGTGCTCCAGGAGTTCTCAGTAGTCCATTCATGCACGGTTTAGCTTCACCCTTAACAGCGCAGTATGCCGGTGGCATGGCCGGCGCTATTCCCGGTCTTGGCGGTTTTGCATTAGGCCAAACCGCCCCCGGTTTACGCGGTTTAAGCACACCTGGTATGGCGCTCGCAACCGTGCTTCTTGTAAGCAACCTCAACGAGGAGGTAAGTCATTTCGTTTTTAATTTTAACTCAAATAATTGACAATATAACCACGCCTTTTATTTAAGATTTAAGTTTCAACCAATTATTTAATTAACCCTACCTTAACATAACCCATAAACCTAACCACAAAAAATTAATCCTTCTAACAATTAAAAAAATACAAAAAATAAAAAATTTAAAAATAAAGACAGAAACACACATTAGAAAGCGATTAGTGATTAAAATCGAAATGCCATCAATGAGAAACCTTCTAATGTAGTGTAACATGTATTTCTTATTTTTTATTGAAGACAATGTCGATGTCCATGTTTCTTTATTCATTAACCTAAAAATATGTCTGCGGGTAATGAATACAAAAAATCATGGATCGATTTTTGTCGCGACGTTTTTTTTTTGTTTTATGGTTTTATTAACAAACGCAAAAAATGATTCCTTTGATGTTTGTCCCTTTGTTTTGTTTTTGTTTGTATGTTTTGTTTGATTTTATTGCCTTCGTTTTTATTCGATTTTTTATATTTATTATATTTTTATTACTACTGTCATATCTTTCTCTTTTTTCCGTAGATGGTCACGCCTGACGCTCTCTTTACCCTATTTGGTACGTGTGCACAGCTACTATCAATCAAACTAAGTATATTATATCATCTAATTATCATCAAATTCGACGGAATATTACCTTTAATATTACATCGAACGTAAAAAGTAAATGTAACGTAAACAAAACTGTATGTGTACAAAAAACAGTGGATGTCTGTGTCAGTTAATGTTTTTTTTTGGATTTTTATAATCACCCAATCACAAAGTAATATACACAACGGCGCAAATGAACTATTGGTTGCCTATAGTACGTCGGTGTTGTGTGTAGTACACAATTACATTATATTTTGATTCTCTTGTTTTGTGTGTAAGTAAATTCGTTAAAAATAACATTTCCGAAGCTTTCTGCTTTAACTATTATATTAGTATCCATTGTTATACTCGTTTATTATGATTTTTTTTATATGCATCGTTCGCTCATGTCGTCCATTTTGTGTGTGTCTACTCATACTTCATTACCATTCACGTATTCTTCATAACTTTTCATTAAAAACAACTTTTTTACCCACTAGTTAACTAATAGTATTTAGTACTAGTGTCTATCGATAATTCCAGGAGTTTACAAATTGAGCGATGCATGTAATTCGCAATTTTCAAAATTTTTATCTAAATAGCGTTAGATTGTTTTGTCTAACTTGATGTTAGTTAATGAAAAACAAACAAATTACACGTTTAGATAAATGAACGATGATTAAAATTATTGTGATGATAATTTATTTGATTGAATGTTTTTTTTGGATTGATTTGATTTATGTGTTAATTGCTTTTGTGTTTTATTAGGTGTGTATGGTGATGTGCAACGTGTGAAGATTTTGTTCAACAAAAAAGATTCGGCTTTGGTACAACTTGCTGAACCCCATCAAGCACATTTAGGTAACTATTTAGTTTAATCGTTAAAGCAATAGGAGCGGTACTTAAGCGGCCATTATTGTGGAAATGACGTCATAACAATGGCCACTGATGATATTTTAGTCGTTCTTGTTGTTAAAGTTGTGTAAATAGTGTTAAAAAGTTTAATTATTGTTCGTAGCTATCACACACATGGATAAACTGCGAGTTTTTGGTAAAAACATCCGCGTGATGCTCAGTAAGCACCAATCTGTGCAAATGCCCAAAGAAGGCCAACCTGACGCTGGCCTTACAAAGGACTACAGCCAAAGTCCGCTGCATCGCTTCAAGAAACCTGGATCCAAGAATTATCAAAATATTTATCCACCATCCGCCACATTGCATTTGAGTAACATCCCTGCCACTGTCAATGAGGAAGATATTAAAGAAGCGTTTACTAAGAATGGATTCACTGTTAAGGCGTTTAAATTTTTCCCGTGAGTTATTTTTTAATTGTTTGTTAATAATTAACTTAAATGTAACTGTTTGTACTTTGTTTTAAATAGTAAGGACAGGAAAATGGCACTGATCCAACTTCCGAGCATGGACGAAGCGGTGGTGGCGCTGATCAAGATGCACAATTATCAACTCTCCGAGTCGAATCACCTACGAGTGTCGTTTTCCAAATCGAGCATATAAACAACACCCCTCTAATATATATATATTTGCATGCAGAAGACGCAGGAAGAGCAAACAAGCAAACAAAACAAAAAATGAACAAAACATTTCAGCGGCCCGCGCAACGCAGCGCTGCGACCCAATTCATTCCACAGCAGCTTTCGGTAGCTGCAAAAAATATTTATTATAAAAATTGCCCAGCGACACAAAAGGTAACATTGGCCTGTAATGTATTGTAACGTAGCGGACTCTAGCGGACACTAGCGGACGGCAACCTGAAGTTAAGCGTTTGTGAAGATAGTGAAGATGATAGGTGAAGAACGCGAAGCAACAAGAGACTGTCTCGAAAAAAACAGGCATTACTATAATATTATTACGATGAATTTATAATGTTAAGAGAAAAAAACAAAACAGTATCATATCTAGTTCGTTTGTTAAGTTAACGGTTAACTTGTGTTTCATCTATTTTTTTAAAACAAACAAAATGGCCGACGACATACATGTTATTGCGTCATTGATACGAAGCAAACATCGATGTTGACGATTAACGAATTGAAACAAAGTTAATGAAAGTTATTGAATTCAGTAAAAATGTATTTATTTATGCGTAATTTTTAAGCAAGTAATTTAATTAATTAATTTCATCGATTGATTAATTAGTTTACGATTTTTCAGTATTTTAAACTTACAAAACACACTATGTGGTGTTTGCTTTAAGTTTTTAATGGTTTTTGATTGACGTTGTGTGTTTCGAGGCTCTAATTATTGAATTAAATGCAGGTTATGTTACAATGGCTACACAGAAATAAGAAAAAACAAAGTATTCTATACCTATATAGAGAAATATAAATATAATCGCGGATTAATTAAATTTGTAGAGCATATAAGTACCTAAGATAAACAAAATATATTTAGAAAACGCGTCAATGTAAAAAGCGCGATTGAGGTTATGATAATGCAAACATGGAACCGAAGAACAGAACTAATTGGTAACAACAAAAAACAGTGAACATAGCCAGTTATTATTGTAACGATAGAGATTATAGGGTTGACAGGGTTTAGGTATACCCTTATTCTCAAAAAATATTGAATATTATTGATATCAGAATTTAACAAAACAAAACAAATATATTAAACGTGCATTGTTTTACGATGATGATGTGAAATGTGAGACGATATGAGAATATGAAAATAATTCAATTCACCTGGTTGTTAATTAATGCATTTGCAAAATAAAATGATCTGATTAATATTAGGATGATTGCGGAATGATATAAAAAGATATCGAGGTGGGGAGTCAAAGCAAAGCTAAAATTTTGTGAATGTCGTGCGTGCATTTTTTTAATCGAGCACATTCTCTTTTTTCTTGGATAAAAACAAATTGAACAAATCAACTAAGCGTATCTTTGATATAATATACTTTCTCTATTTACTATACTAAATATTTACAATGTAACTACTATACATATACACACGTTGACAATCAATGATAACAAAACAAAATCCACGTTTTCACACACGTTTTAATCGTAATCGTGAGATGAGTATTGACGACTCATGGCAAATTTTTCATTAATCAAATTGTAATTTGCGATGTTGATGTTGATGTTTGTGAAAGAAAACGAATGTGGGACAGAACCAAACTGAAGACGAGATGCATAGTGCAAGCCTCCTGTATTCTTTGATATTTCCAATTTTTGCCTTCAAAGATAAATTTTGACAAAACTCGATGTTATACGCAACGCAACCCAACAAAGAAACAAAGAATTAATCAAAATACAATGTGTGAAATTCATGAAAATCAATGATTATGTTTTATAAAATGATTTAATTACAGAAATAACTTACATAGTTAAGTTAATTTACGTTAAATCATGTTTTAAAACATTTTATCCTCAAAATCATTCTGTCTAATTTTGCCGGCCTAGAATTTGAAACATTAACAAACGAAAAATGGCCTATTTAATTCTATAATTGTAATATTATCAATGTAAAGACAGAATTTGTTAATTTATTCATAACTAAAATTCACACTTGTATATTTCTATTTGGAAACAACTACTAAACAAAACACTAAATGACAACATTTGCCAAATTCGAAGTCAATATCTAAATAATATACATGTAGGAATATAATCTTTATAAGAAACGAAATTGCAAGACAGAAACGATAAAATGATAAGACGAGATATATAGACGAGAATGATATGAATGAAACACAGCAAAAATTATTATAAAAACAAAACCATGGAAGTGTTAAAGATCTATTTTTTTAAATAGGTATTATTATTATATTACGTTGAAATATGTATTTTTATTCGTTAGTTAAACTTAAATTGTACGGACGCACAAGAAGCAGATTTATACATTTATATATTTTATGCTCTTCTAATGCTTTGGACTTGGTCAAAATGGCGCCCAACATATGAAACTTAACCTTAACAATACAAAACTTTTCAAGATTTTGTTAATTTGCTTTGTTGGTTTTTCTAATTGTGCGTTGCGTTTGACCACGTCCGAAGTGAATACTAATTTTAATATCGCTTTAATAAGTTCTTTTTTTTCGATTCATCAGTAACATTAAGTGCTATGCTAAGTGCTATGTTGCTATTTATTGTGTATCGCTCGTTATAGTATTACCTCTAGTATTACTTTCTGAATCTGTATTTCTACGCTATAAGTATTCTTGTAAGTAATTTTATTTTCTCTGTGTTTTTAATTTAAAGCTGAAACAATTTCCAAGGAAATTGTTTCAAGTTTTAAATTAAAAGTTAGTATTGTTAGCTTCTCAGGTTAATTTTTTTTGGCTTGTATTAGTTTTTTTCTTGATTATTTAACTTTCGGTATTTTTATTTTTACTTTTACGTTTTACTTTCAATTATGTTTTATGTTTTATATTCAATAATGACTTTCATTAATATCTTTTTGTTTGTGTTTTGTCTTGCTGTGATCGTTCCTTTTTATTTATTGTTGTTTATTCCTTGTTTCCTGTGTTTTGTTAACTTTGAACTTTTGTGTTTAACTTAACCTAACTTAACTTAAAGTATAACCTCAAATTGTTATTCTATATTTCAATATTTTCAACTTCAAAAGATTCGTCTTTCTAAAGCGGGTTTTGTAAAGATGGCGGATGAATGGACGAATAGCATTGGTTAACATTTATTGTTAATTTAATTGTGCCACACCACAAATAATGTTTCAAACTGTTGATATACGCATGTGCTGGGATCAAACTAAATTTATTTATATGTAACATATCTGATGATATCTTGATTTCCAAGATATTGATCAAATATCATTTGCGAAGCAAAAGCCGTACAATCAATTTAATTGGTAAACCAAGGGACTAATGCAAATATATTTACTAATTTACTTAAACTTAACTTTAACCTAAAAAGAAATTAAATCAAAAACAAGTACTACTCAACTGATGAAATTGATTGAGATATAAATAAAAACAAGTTGTAAACAAGTTAGCGCTTGTTTTTAAAAAATACGGTACAGGGTACTTAAATTATCGCTAAAAATTTTGCTAAAAAAATTGTTGGCTATGTGTGATTTTAAATGTTAGATTTGTGCGATTTGTAAAGAAGAAGGAAAGACGTCAGAAATTATTTGTGTGTGGTACTAGTAATTGGAATATATTTGCGGTTCAAGGGTGTTTTAAGCTTCTAATCATTTACTTACTTACACCGCCATTGTGTGTTACAAGTTTGGTTATGAAATCCGTGGTGTGACGTGTGAGAGATCCGATGCACGGATAGAAATAAAACATTTAAATATGTCACAATACAGAGTAATCAAGATGATAAGTAAACAAATAAATACACTGGCCGCACGTGCCAAACAGTGGGATCAAGTTGAAACAAATCATTGAATAATTGAATAAATTTAATTGAAAACAAAACGCTGACAAAACAAACAAAGGCTAGAAAGTATAACAAAACAAAATATATCTATCTATCTAATTATAAACTTAATATATCATTGAAGAATATTATAAACCACGTTGTCGAATTTGAATTTGTTCAAATGCGCATGCGTTATTTAATCTAATGACATAGCTAATAACAATTAATATCATCGTCTCGAATTTCGTCATGTAACATGGTCGAGACGTTGACCACTTGGAAAACAGAGATTTATCTATAATTATGCTATGATTATCAACACTATATTTACATTAATTACGATTTAGAGTATGTATACTTACATTTACATAGTCAGTATCAGTAACAGTATCCTCTGTGACAACTATTTGAAAACGTAGCGAAAAACGTATTAGTGTAATTCTAGCTAAACTTAAATCTTAACTTTAAAACAAATGAATAACTATGGGCACAATACAAGAAAGAGCGTAAATAAAATTTGTTCTTCGAGACATATAATTCAACAAGATGGCGACGGCTGGCGGCTGAAGAGCGCGGGAAAGGAAGCGAAGCGATCGAGCACGGTCAGTCGACAGAGCAAATCAATATGTGACAATCATTAGTTAGTTGGTTGAACAATCAAGTAATAGTTTGATCTTGGGGCAATTGAGCTAATATAGTCGTATAGTAATGTACCCACGCGTAAAAACTTCTTCTGTCTGTCTGTCTGTACTTGTACTTTGTATTTTGTACTTGTACTTCCTATATAGTCTCTGTTGTCTCTTCACTTCCTTTCTTAACTCTTTGACGTTTGACGTGCTGTTTGTTCTTATTTTGTACTTTCTTACCCTCTTCTTGGAATGAACTTCGTGGCTTCTTGTGAGGTTTGGTTCGTTCGTTTTTGGATTTGTTTGTGTTCAGTTTTTTATTTCAGTGATTGATTGAAAGGAATGGTGATGATTATTTTTATTTGTGTGCGTGCCAAAATATGAAAGAGATACACGTGGAGGTCCAGGCTGAGATGTCCTAGTTGTTGTGATGTAAAACAAAAAACCAAACAAGTCAATTGATTTGTTTGCGATTTTGTCTTTGGAAGGGTTGATTCTTCGTGCGTAAACCACACACACACATCCTTTGTATTTGACTGTATAATGAATGAAAAGAATTTGATTATAAATCTATACCAAATCTGTTTTTGTTTTCTTATTAATACTAACGTAACCATCCCCAAACTTATCTAATTTTGGCACTAAGAAACGTTTGGATTATATGACCGGATAATATAATAAAGAAATATTTAAACAAATGTACTGTTTATTTCATCTTTACTCTGTTTAAAATTGGATAGGCAACTCCCAATAACATTGCACGAAATTCTCAACAGGATTTAATTTAACCACGAGTAATAAATTCTATTCTAAAACGGCCATCTGTTATTAGTTTTAAGGCTCTAGATATGTGTGTACATGTATCTTTGGATTAAGTTTAATCAATTAATAATTAATAACTATTTACTATTTTATTAAGCTGTATTGTAATTGCTTTATTCATATTTACAGTGTGCAACTTAAATTTCTTATTTTTAGCCTGAACAGTACGAAGCTGAATGGCTTAATGTATAAGGAGGTCGCCTTTCACGTGGGCGACACGGGTTCGATACCCAGCGGCTGTGGACTTTTTAAAACTAAATAATTCTGGAATATAGTTCAGAAATAAATGTAAATTGAAATTACATACAAAGTGTGTATGAAATACATGGAATATATCAGAAAGAAAGAATACAATGAATCAATGGGATCTAATAAAATACAAGTTCAAAGTAAATAGAAAATGAATAGGAAGAAGTACAACCAACAAATACAAGAATAAGAAGTACGTGAAATGGAGAATGAAATACAAGGAACCAGAGGAAAAATTCTTTTAAATTTTTCAAGAAAAATTTTGACAGGGTCCCCCT
>JARJDS010014111.1:0-77228 GCA_030264155.1 Atheta pasadenae | reverse complement strand
AAAAACAATTATAAATGTTGATAAAAGTTATAAAAATATATTATAATTCAGTTATTAAATTTTGTTTTATTTGATAGTATTTATTTTTTAATTTATAAGTTTATTTGTTTTGTTTTTTATTGTAAATAATTTTAATTTAACTTTAAGTTTTGTAAATTTTGTTTGTGGCAAGGTAACGCCATCTTTGAAGCGTTGTCACGGCTAAACTATTGGGTTGATATTAACCAAATTTTTGTTTTTAATACAATATTTAATTATTTATTAAATTTTTTAAAGTTTGTAATTTTATCTTATTTGGTTATTTTTTAATCTTAATTTTAATTGAGTAGTAACATTTTAAATTACTAGTTTTGTTGAACAAAGTACTGCCATCTTTGGATTAAAGTAATACTAAAACTACTGATTAATTTTTAATGAATTATTTATTTGTGATAGATAATTTAATTGGGTTTTTAAATACTTTAAGCTTAAAGCAATGTTGTTAGTAGTTATTTTTTAATCCTAATTTTTATCAAGTATTAACAATTTAACACAATCTTTTTCAAGGAAAAAGTATGGTAATTTTTGAAGCTTTATCAAACGTTAACCACTTATCCGATCTTAACAATTTTTTTATTCTTAATTCAAAATTTAATTAACTAATAATATATTTTAAGTTTGTACTGTTTTCTTTATTAGTAACTTTAAATTTTAATTTTAAAGAATTAATAACCATTTTTTGAAAACATTTCTTGTATTATTCATATATTACAAATAAAACACCTTGTATAATTAATTTATAATGTTATTTATTAATTTAAATCATTAATTTAATTTAGGGATAGTATTTAATTGATTTTTAAAGTTTTAAACTTTTTATAATTTAAATTTTAAGAACGCAACCCACAATACACTAAATTAAGTTTGAAAACTTTCAAACATCGTTGAACTCACACATACAAAAGTTACTGGTTGCTAGGGAGAGTTGATTTTTACCTTAGCAACGCCCCGTGTAATCTTATGGAGGTCGGCCATCTTGGATTTTAGCGACGACTGTACACGACTATACGCGACGTACCGCGGCTTTCATTCAAATGCTATATTCAACACACAAAAACTTACATTTTCAAACACAAATATCTCAGCTAATAATATTAATAAACTTAAACCAAAAGTGTTAAATTGTTCAATAAACTTTATATTTTAAGCTGTATAAATTTTATTTAGCTTTGTATTGTATTTACTTCACAATTTGTATTGAAAAATTGACAAATTCACTTCATCGAAGACTTAAATCTTTGAAACAAAAACTATAATTAAAACATGTAAACACATAATTATGTTGATTATAATGTTTATTATAATAGATTATAAGTAAATATAAATGGTTTTATTGATAAATGTTAATAAAATATAGTTTTTGATATTATCTTTCAAAAATTAATTTGGTGTATGGTGGGTTGCGTTTAGTTAAAGCAAACTTTATTGGCTTTAGTGATTCAAAAACACACTTTGTGTTTTTTGCAATAACTTTTATATTAATTGACTGATTTTATTGATTTAAACGTAAAATTGAAGATAAAGAGTTGTTTGTACATGTTTTTATGCTTTTATTGTAACTTTTAGTTTTGATTTTAATGTAAGCAGGTTAAAATACACGTTTTCTCACACAACTTCCATAATATTGACTCTATCACTAATAAAACACCTTGTATAATTAATTTATAATGTTATTTATTAATTTTAATCATTAATTTAATTTACTGAATAGTTTTTATTTGATTTTTAAAGTTTTATACATTTTATAATTTAAATATTAAAAACGCAACCCACAATACATCAAATTATGTTTGGAAACGTTCAAACATCATAAAACTCACACATACAAAAGTTACTGGTTGCTAGGGAGTGTTGATTTTTACCTTAGCAACGCCCCGGGTAATCTTATGGAGGTCGGCCATCATNAATTTAAACCAATAAAGTTAATTTGTTTATTAAACTTTATATGTTAAGCAGTATACATTTTATTTAGCTGTGAATTGTATGAATTGTTTTAACAAAATACTAGTATCGAAACTTGTGTTATCTTCAGATATGAATATATCTGCTTGTCTATTAAACATTTGAACAATTTTTAACAAACTTAACAAACAAAAATTTAATTTAAAAAACTTAACACGAATGTTGTTACTTTTTGGGACCTTTTTTATATTTTCTGTGGCTTGCCACTGCTTCCTCAGCTAATATGTCTCCCTTGAAGTGGGAGACATCACCAATAAGTAAGGCGTTTATGTTAGCAAAGTATTTCTTCATAAAGAGAGGCACTCACAGCTGAATTAATTGTACACTCTGCTTTTTTTGTGCCTCAGCATTTGCTTCCATCACTAAATAATGATCAACGCATGTAGCTGGCACTTGTTCTACTACATTGATCATGATACGCTCTCCTTCAGGAACAGCAATGTTTGCAGCTACACAATATTTAATTTTACACAATAATTAAATTATTTTACATACCAAGATTCCTATTAGGAATAGCATTAACAGTTAATACATTGTGGACATTGACTTCGATTCATTGATCAGCACTAAAGCGATGGCTGCACACCTGATAGTTGCTGACAACCATTTTATATGGAATGCTAAACAATTTCACATTGTTAATTGCTATTAGCCAAGCTTTGAAGCGCTAGAATGTATAAATGAGAACATATCTATAGTAATGGAATCAGATAGTAACCAGATATTACATTAATACTTACACGCAATTCAGTAACACTAGTTTTGAAAACGATGCATCGATATTATTGTTAGTACAATGCGGCACGCAACAATAAATAACCATGGTAAATGCAACGTAAAACACAAAGTAACACAGAGAACACAAGACGCACAAGATGCTCGAGACTGCTTGAGACTGAATTGTATTTAACGTGATTACAGTTGCCTACGGTGCGATCCTACACTGCGCGTATGCTTCACTGCTACACGCGCAGTACTGCATAGACACGTATGTACACTAGTCGATGCGTGTTAGTAGTAGTGCGGTAGTCGTTTGCGCTAATTTTGTTTTATTTATTTTAATTGAATTAGGAATTGAGGAATTGATTGAATTTGGATTTCAGTACAAAAACAATTATTTCAGTTTCATATTTCGCTTTAATGTATTAAATATTTATTGAAACGACATTCCACACAAAACGAATGTGGTTTCATATATCATTTACGCATTATCATTTAAAATTGGAACAATGAAATAATGTACAATTATTATTCTTTTCTTTCCATTACGTCTAAATATCAGTGAAAAAAGAAACACATAAACACTAATACCATAAATCTAATATTGCTACAAATTGATATTTGTAATATTTATTACAATACTCTTCAAGTTTCTTTTCAAATGTTTGCATTTCAACATCTTTATTACATCTTTAAATGAATGCGTTCGTAAAACATCCATTGTCAGCGTTATACATTTACGAATAAACTACTTAATAATGATTAAATTATAAAGTGTATTAACCCATAAATACTTTCAAATAATAATTCGCACAGAACGACAAGAGGAGTTGTAGTAACTAATCTCATTTAAGTTTTGCGTCGTGGCGTACTTCTTAAATAAGTCACAAGTATTAATATAAATTCAATAAAATAACAGTCTTTTTGGTACAAAATATTGTTGATAATGTTTCGTCCAAAACCAGTAAATACCATCGGTTTGTTTATAGCACTTACCAAGGTTCTCCTCGATCTATTAATTAAGTAATTACGCACATTAGTTTTGCATTGAACAACATTTAGTTTTGAATCCATATTATTATGATATGGTACCTTTTCTCATCGTTAACATACATTAAGCACCTAATTGCAATTTGTAGTCACAATAAAACTAAAATCCATAGAATAATATTTTAACTATGTACAATTCCATTACGTTTCTATGGATGATCGCTGCACAGAGTTGCTCATTACAACTAATTTTAATTTAAATCAGTCGCTCGTAACTGATTTCCCAATGAAATCATTGCTCAGCACGACACACTATGTTAAAATGAAGGGAAAATACTGAAAATTTCGGAACAATGATAACTTGACAGAAGACTAACATTAAAATGATAACTACACAATATCTGCGTTGTTGATGTGTCACAACATTCGATTATAGTATTAGATTACGTGTTTATATGTAGAGTTTTAAAATATGCTAACCATCTAATGCAAAAATAAATATACATGTACAAACTGGCATTGTATTCTGATCCACTTGTCAGAAATTAAAAACTTACACTAAGAAAAAGCTACATAACTTTCAATAACATTCACTACTTTCATACACTCTATACTATTTAGTTGTGCGACATATAATGATCACTAATCACTTAGTAGCGTATATATCATTAAAATTAAAATATTCGTAAAATTAACGCGGTACAAAGATGATAAAAACAATGTCTTCAACTTGTACAGTATACCTGGAATCTTTCTTAGTTTCATATTCAAACTGTAATCCTTGTTTGTAGAACTTTAACTTGCTTCACTAGATCATTGCCACCAAATATAATTTTTTCAATAAATAAAAGTAAACAAATCTGTGAGTGACGATTGACCGCGTGTAGCAAGTTAGTCACTATTGGATTTCGCAAAAGTCAATGTTAATTTCCGGCTCCACCTTTACACAAGTCATTCAAACATGAAGCGTCATTAAATACTCTATCTAAATAAAAAACATTGCAAACAAATTGCAAAATAAAAATTTTCGTTAAAAACGTCTTATCGCGAATGTTATAACCGTGCTAAGTAGAATACGACGAATGATGATGATAAAAATGGTACATAGGAAACATTTGTGATTTTACGCAACCACCGTTCGACCCGCGTTATTATTATTTTGTGATGCTTGCGCGAAAAGGACTCCTTGGTATGTGACGCCATTAAGTTCCATGCTTACAACTAAGGAATTGTCACCATTACGAGCATCTCCTATAAAAAAACAAAACACAATTAATAACAATCCTTAACAAATTTTATTAAATTTTATTACCTCGACTGTTGATTTTAATATTTGTACTGGGCGCCATCATTTTAATAGGATGATCATGCTCATCTTTAATGAACTTTTTAGCTGGTGGCGGTGAATCTCTGTGTTCAGGTTCGCGTTTTAAGATCTGCGCGTCTGATAAATTCAACGCTTCCTTTTGAGGTTCGATTGGTGGCTGGTTGTTGTTGTACAAATTCCACAATGTCATTCGTGACATTTCTAACGGATTCAAAGGAGATGTGGCGCTTGGTGGAGAAATATCTCCTTGCCTAGGCGGTGTCGACGCTGAACTTCTGATTTCCTTGTTCAACAACTTCACGTATTCCATCATCCTTGCTTCAAATTCACTCGGAGCCAAACCAGGTAAAGGTCCTGCGCTTAAAGGTGTTCCCAACGGTGTTGGATGACTGGGATGATGGGCGCCATTGTGAAGACTGATACCACCACTCATCACCGAATTCATTCGTGCAGCTAAATGCTGTTGTTGTGATACGAGTGATAAAGGAGACATTTGTGATGGGTTTGGAGATCTTTGTACAGATTCATACTGTCCATAACTGCTACGACGTCCTTCACGTCTATTACCATCAATCGCAGCTTGTAATTCAGCAGGTGTGCTTAAACGACGCTTATCACACTCGTAGGGGTATAAGTATTTCATGTATCTGTAATTAATAATTTAAATTAAATATTTTGGATGTGTAATGTTTTAAGATTTTTAAGATATTGGCTTGTTGTTTGAATTAGTAGCACATTAAACAAAGTTGCGGCAACGAATTCAAACTAATGCTATTTATATGAAAACCCGGTGTCTGACATATGACAAGCCACCACTGTCGAGATAAATGATCCGTTCTATATTAAGATTAAGATGAAGAAGAGTGAACGAATAAATGCGGCTACAAAATCGAACCACACGACAGACAAACAAACAAAACATGTTTTTACGTATGACTAATATATCATATAGCCAGCGGAACGATTGGAATTCAATCGTGGTTGTCATAATGTACAAATCAATCCAGAACCATAGCGTTCGGAACCTCAACATCCAAAGCAATGTAATTTCATAATCTCAGAACTGTCCGAGCATTACGTGCGTATTTATTAAAATTAAACGAAATGCCAACACAAACAAACAAAACAGAAAGAAAAAAACTTACTGTGTGCGAAGCGTGAAAGCCGCCGATGTGATAGAAGAGGGTAAATGTAAACCCTTAATAATTTCCTGCCACAGCTTCTTGTTGATGACATCCACTAATCCCCCACGTGCGATTACCAGATTGTACAGTTCATAGAGATCTAACACTGATTTAGCCATAATCGGCAGTCTGTTGATTGGTGTACCTGCAACAAAAACAAGAAAATCATTTTAGTCAGATGCTTAACCAGACACGTCGTTAACCATTATTTCAAAATATTATTTCAAATGTAACAAGTAATAAACGCGTTACATTGTTACATTTCGTTGAGTCTTTGATCAAGGGATTTCACCAAGTGATTTTTATGATTCGGAAAAGAAAAGAATGAACCTTTTCATCGCATTGCCATCGCATTGAGGGCTTCTTGTGCCGTCTGTTCCTTCTGAAACGGAACGAACGACCATCACCAAGTTCGATCGTAAAAAGCGTCGTCGACGCGTTTTGCTATAAGAGTGTGGTGAGAGCACTAGACGTCTGAGCCAATAACTTATCTTCCGGTGACATTTATTAATCAAAAGCGCTGTAATCCGCACACGTCTTAGATGAACGACCAACCAACCTCGGACCTCCGCATACGAGGACTTAAGACCGCATTGCATTTACGAAAACAATAATAATACTCAAAATTTATACATTGTATGGACACTCAAACCACTCTTGACTGGTCTGCTAAAGCTTTATTGATATAAATCATCAATCGATTTTTTTTATAATTACTTTGTGGTTACAAGACCAACTACACATTGCACAAAACAAAAACAAAGTTTTTTAGATTAAAAAAATAAATAACTAAACAATGTTGTGTTGTAGTAATGATACATTACATAAATATTTCTTCTGAATAGCCTGAAGAACTATAAAGAAATCCGTCTAAGGTTAGTAAAATTTTGCGGGGCACAATAAAAATCCGCATGAATTCACGACCTAATCGCATCAGCCGCATTCTCTCACATACTTTAGTTAGTCGGTCATTATTTTTTTTAACAAATCGCTGGTGAAATATGAATTTCAAAGCAACTGTCCCCAATAGCGCTAACGCCAAACGTATTGTAATAAACCCCACTAAAAACCGATTAAAATTCCACGCTCGATTTTTTACGACTTTATAATGAAACATAAAATAAATCGCTTTATAAAAGCCAACAAAAATCAGACGATTCAGGTCGAGGACGCATTACAAACTGCAGAACAATACAAAAATATTAATATAATCCATTCCCTTATAACAAAACTAAATATTTTTTAGTAAAACTCTACAAAATAGCCATGAAACTTGGTTATGTTGCAGTTCTTATTTCCTAACCTCAAAAGACACAAAAATTTGTTTAAGCTTGATGCGTGAGCGTGTGCGGCGTGGCCGCGTCGTACGAGTATTAAGCGAGATCAAAAGGCGTTGCTCATTAATTAAGATGTTTGATGGTCCGCTTGTATTGGCGGTAATTTATTTGACTGTCTCTCCCCGTTTGATAATTATATACAAATTTGAAATCCTCGTAGATTTATCTGCTTGGATTCACTTCGAACACACACATTCAGACAGACGGAGATCCGTTTGGTTCTCCATATAAATCACGCGTGCGCGTCGATATTTATGCACTCGCGGACCGATTAATATTGAAATTAGTTGCGCCATACATGCATTTGTTCAATAGCGCACCGCAAGTTGAACGCACCCATGCCGCCGCCATTCTATACAATCGGATGCAGAATGTTATTTTATCGACAACACAACAAACATAACAATCAGAATGAAGCGCGCTTAAACCAGAACAATTAAAATTTACCACGACATCGCATTCAATCACGTATGTATCATTATTATTGACATCTGTCAATAATATTCATTACATTTTATTGTTTTGTATTTATTGCGAATATAAATGCAAATTGCATCAATCACTAATCGGAACGTAAACGCAAAACGTATCTTACCTTTCCAATTTCCTGTCTTGTCCAAAGTCTCGAAACGTAGGGTTCACATGTAATTATGTTAATCGCAATTAGGTTTTCGCCCGTTTCTCCCGTCCGCCGTAATAAATTCAAAAGAAACGAAGCCGAACGCGACGCATGAAATGTGCACGCGATAATTTTCGCCGATAGTAATTGTTTAAGTGGATTTCGTGCGCCTTCAGCGCGTATCGACGGCGATCCATTAGAAAATAAAATATTTGCCTTTTTTACACTTTTCATTCCCTCCGTGTGTTGTCACGCCGACACCACCAACTCTCGCATCTCGTGTATTTCGACTCACCCGCGCAATTTTATTATTGAACTCCTGAACTTACCGCCGCGCCGCTCCTTTCACTATAAAAATGCTATTTGTGTGTGCTCGCATATTATTTATCCTTATAATGCAAGCGTATTTGAATGCATGTCGAAACTATTTTCAAATATCGTGCCGACATGCGATGCTCGACTGTTTGAATGCTCGAAATGCTAGTTTACATTTTCAACTTTAACCCTATGAGCGCAACGAAGCTTGGGGTATCATTGACTGACGTACGCGCACACAATGTGCACATTATAATAGCGTAACTATCGCCAACTATTTATAATAATAATCGCAATCCCATGACCCGTAAGTATGGATTGAAATTATAGTGCACAGTCAGATTCTTCAGCAAAACTGGCAATTATCTAGGAAGCGTGGAAACTAAAACAATATCGCACCAATAACAAATGACTAACCCAAACTGTAAAACTCATTTCCAAAGCTTTCAAAGCCTTCTTGATATAAAAATACAAAAAATACAAGAACAAAAGAAAAACAAAAATAACAAACAAAGTCTATGAGTTGTTTTACCCTCCAAATATAATTTCCTGTTTGTTACCTTTGAAGTGAAGACACATCTCAAAAAGTTTTTTGCATTTTTGTGTTCGTTAATAAGTAACACGTGCATGAAGTGAAGTAGAAAAACGTCGATCGAAATTTAGAGCAGTGATTAAACTATTTATAAATGATACAGCAAATGAAAGAAAAACTCGAGTTGTTGGTTGCAGGCTGTTACTGGTTAGTAGACGTTATATTTTTATAAATTTTGTTTGTCACCGAGATCTGTCTTAATAATCCGTCATCCGTGGCTTGAGACGCACGTCGCGTTTTTAATTGTGCTATGCCGCCGCACACCGCCGCCCGCCGTTGATGTTGGTTAGTAGGAAAAAAACGCACAAACATGCAAATAGACGAAAACACGCCAGTGTGAATTGGAGCCGGCATGCCGAATGCGAAGGCGAGCGCAGCGTCGAAACCACGGTGGAATGATTGATTTAATTTTAGCAGTTCGTCAAGAAGACGGGGCTGAGTTTCTCTGTATGGAGGAGAGATATCATCGGGCCGACAGGGACATAATTCTATTTTCGATTCAAGCGAGCAAACGACGAGCTTCGTGATGGTAATTATGCTGGCTTTTTTGATGAGCTTTTATATACATTAAGTACTTACGCCAGTCACAACACGACAAGGACCTTACAAAAAAGAAACACTCATGATTTTTACCAATTCATTAAAATGTTTACTAATAAATTCTACATATTTCAAGACGAGCACGATCATCTTGATGATAAACGCGAAGATACTATCGAGGAATCAAAACTATGAAGACGTGCCTGACTTAACTTGAGTTTAGTTTACAGTACGCGGTTCGTAATTAATGAGATTGTCAACCATTGTTTTATAAATATTTGACTCGCCTTCGTAACTCGTTTCCAATTTATTTCCGACGCGCACAATCACCGCGGGAAATATTGCTACATATTACTAAATGGTTCTTGTTTCGGTTATTTTTAAAGATTTAATAGTTTGTGCCCCGGCAAAAGATATCGAATGTACACCTCTAATGCGAGAGCGTGTGCGACATACGTGAGTATTTGTTTCGTGTAGCCGCCGGCGGAGATAACTCCATAAATTAATATATTTAAGTCTGGCCGGCCATAAATCTCACGAACATTAAGTCACATTTTCATAATTGCATTTAGGTTTCTTTCTTGCGAACGCGCCTAGGATGTGCGCGAGACAAGCGTGGCGACGCCGACGTGACAATGGGTCTTGGATGGAAGCAGGAACGAACGAAAACGGTGGTCGCCCTTTTATTATTATTATCGGTTTCGCATTAATGTTACGGCCGTTTTATGACGCACACTGTAAACTACGACGTATCAAAATCTTTAATTCATTTTTACACACATTTGAAGAGCTCGGATCAATTAAATCATTGTTGTAATTTGTATCAGTGAAAATTTGACAGTTAAAATCTTGAAATTTTTAACCAGCTGCATGTTGTTTCGTTTTTACGATCGACAACGAGGGTGTTCGACTCCGACACAATTCATCAATTTTTCCTGGAGCACATGTCGGTTTGAAAAGACATCAAAGCCGCGGTTTGTTCCCAATGAATAACAATACGGAATTAATTCCAAAACGCGTCCCAAGTTAACAACGCGCTTTTCTTCGAAATAAAATAAAATGTTTTGATCGTTGGGATGTAGTCTGTCTGGACGCATAATAAAAGCGCCTGTGGCTATTTATAAAATTATAAGATAATAAAATCGAATAATCCGTTGGAAACGCGTGTCGTTTGAGGTTTTTTTGGCGACGCGCAATTTTAGATTGTACGCGACTGAATGATCCCAAAGATGCGACTGAAACGACAGTCGTCGCGTAGGAATTAAAGTTTTAATGCTGCGCGTTATTAAACCTTTGATTTATATTTCATATGAGTTTATAGCCGCCACCACTCGCATCGGTGGACGCGTTTGCAAGCAACCGCACGAATAGATGATATATTTTAAGCACCATTTGAAAACCAGCTAACAAGAAGACTCAACTAAATGAAATGTCACTAAACTATAATTCGTACTTATTGAAATAACATTGTAGATATAGAATATACGCAAGCATAAAACAAACGTTCCCAATTAACTGAAAGACTAGTACTTGTACTAGTAGTACGAGTATGATAATTAGTATTTTCCCGAAAGGTTCGTGTGTCGTTGGGCGATGTCCGCTTGAATTTAAAATTTTCAGGATAAAAATTTCTCACATCCGGAACAGATGTGCGCGCACCGCGCACACCAAACCAACTTAATGGCAGATATTAATTTCACATTTAGCATATTTTAAAATGTATTAATAGAATTTTAAAGTATCAATTTTCATTACTACATTTCAGCACGTTTACAAGAAGTAAAAATTAAATAAATTATTTTGAGCAGCGTTAAAGTTTGGTTATGTTTTCACGAAATTTAAAACTAATAAATTATATAAGTAAATGCAACACTTTTCGCGAATTGTAGTCAAAGAATTCCGCGTAATGAGCAACGTGAGCGTCTGTAGTTCCGGCGATTCCTACCGGCGATTGTCTTCAGCCCCGGCTTATTGTTTTAATTGATTTCCATCCATATGCACGTAGTGCAAACCGACACGTTTGCACACACAACACGCAGGTGAGCATTGCATGCATGTGCAAATTGTGGCACAAAATTCTAAATGCTTCATTTTTAATATAATGACGTTTAATACTTAGGGTGACGTCTTACAGCACTTACAACATAACCTCACTTTACTCACACACGTGTATGGTGTGTTGCAGTATTTAAACAATATCGAAAGAAATGACTCCCTACGAAAGCAATGATCGCTCTTCGACATCCATCATTCGTAAATAAACTCCGGCATTAACAAGGCGTGAAAACAACGCACATTTACAACGAGTTAATAAAGAACGCTGTGTGTGTTTCAGTGTGTGTGCGCTGAAAATATTATTCCACTTCGTGTGGACTCACAATGTAAAGCTGAACGCCCAGCGGAAAGAAAGCGATTGCGTCCAAGAGCGCGCGATGAACGCAAGCAAGAGCAATGCAAGAACGCAAGAGGAAGGTGAAGGATACACTTGTTAATCATATGTCACGTTTTATTAAAAAGGGCGCACCTTGGGCAGTATCTATCTCGTGTAATTACGGATCGGACTTATTTATACAGGTTATTTATTACAACCAATAATATCACCATCTTTGTCCCACCACACTTTAAGATCGGATGCTGCGCAAAAATACGCAAAGAATCATTCCAATTACGACAGATAGTTTATGCCCGAATTTACGCAAATTTAATGAGATCCCACTCCTAGTCCACACAACCTCGGACATGAAGACAACGCAAGAAAGAAAGGTTTTGGTTACACGTTACACCATTGCACTCACAAGTCATACCCACGAGTCCTGAAGAATCATTAACGAGCACATTATAATAATAATTGTTGTCCATCCATAAGTATAATGGCTTTGCGTCCAGCGGCCCCCAGACCGAAGCATGCGTATTTTTATTCTTCGTCTGTTCGTTGTTCTTCATGATGCTTTGTAAATGAGCCAGTCGATACGCATATCGTCGATTAACTGCCCTGTCAACGCGTAGTTTATGCCCAGCCTCTCTCATTCAATTATCTTTCGATTGACATCGATTTAATGATCGACGGACGCGCACCGAACGCGCGTCGTTAATTACATTCAAAACGTAATCAAATTCTACCAAAGAGCGCATTAAATCGACGTTTTATTATTGTAATGACTTATTGGTTAAGATCCTCCGGGCACGAATTTTCAACCGAGCACGTCGACGCCGAACTAAGAAGATGCATACACCAATACACAGATGTTGTGGTGTGGTTAAGATGAAGGAATTGAACATCTGTTGTGTTCAAATTTGTAATTACTTTGTATCCATGTTCATTTTATTTATACTACTGCTTGCTGGAAGCGATTTGTTTCGTTTCGTTGCGTTGTCGTGGGATATTTAATAAAAATTATCACCGCTAGATTACGCTGCTAGTACCTACAAAGTTGTCTAATCTATTTGATAACAGATGGAGCCACTGACTCATAATTTAGCATTAAAATATTTTAACAAGAGCTTTTGTCTCTGAATTGTGTGTGAGTATATTGTGTCTGAGAATTTTAGATAATCCCATAGTAGAGGAGACCTTTGAGGAGAAAATTGCAGGGCAATTTAAACCCGTAATTATCCATATCGTTCGTATCAAATTATACGCAAGCGAGGTTCTTCACATCTACCGATGCACAGGTAAGGTTATTATTAAGCTATTATTGAATAATGAACGACGGCTACCGTTTAATTTCATAGTCGACATGGACCTGTATCAACATGCCCAAAGATCCAAACAACCAAATATCCGAAGATTTAAAAAGCAAGCGCCGCTAGCCCGAAATCACTTACAACTTTTATTCAGTTTAATTCTATTAATGTATTAGCTGTTTAAACCGCGGGACCATAAATATTTTCGTGTACAAATTGAATCAAGAATCAAAGCTCTTTTGGCGCGCTGCCACCACTGCTTACAATGTTAGAAGATGTTTTCACACATCACTAAAGAATTTATAACAATGACATCTGTTAAAAAATAATTTTAAAAAAATGTACAAATTACGTTCAATTCTTTCATTATAGTAAATTATTTCAATTCTTACAACACACCATTAAGTAATTGCAACAGTTTTTTGTTGAGATGTAAGTAAAAATTATTTGAATATCGTGTGCAAAGAAATTATGTGCTAAACGTGTTTTAGGCAGATGATGTTTACGTGACCATCAGTTCACTTGTGGTTTGTTACACGTAACTGCGATAGAGGAAAACAAGCATCAAAGTTTGAAGAAACTCATGATTGACGGGTCAGTGTTCCTGACAATTAATTGGTAGAGTTTTGAACCTTGGTAATTTTTTTTTTGTGAACTTTGGATCGATATAAATGATGCCAAAAGTGCAGGAAGCAAAAAAATTGTAACGGATATGACCAATTTTAAGAAACCGAAATTTAGTAATTTGAGATCGTGGTATTGAAAATTAATTTATTCAAAAAAGTTGTGTGTGGTTTTCAAGTTTAAAGGGTCAGTACTCAGTACAAAACAGCTAGCTTGGGACTTCCCCTGTCAAATTAGTAAGACATCCTCAGTTGTTTAATTTCGAGCTGTATTGGATTCTTGTGCATCATCAAGTATATTATTGACAAAAGGAATTTTGTTGTCTCATTGTACGTAGTAGCTCTTTAGTATTCCTTTAGTGTTTGGTGAATTGCTACTGAGGGTGCCTTTCAGCTTCCAGTTTACAAAACCACCCACTCCTCTCTCACCCATCTCATGAGGTCAACACACGTTCATTCTTTCATGAAAAAAGTGACTTGCACATTTGAAACGCGTGCCCCATTGTGTTATATAAACCTCTAAAGTTTCAAACACCAATTCAAGTTGTTTTTATTCTAAAATTAAATGTGTCCTTTGTTGTTGACAAAAATCTTTGAAAATAAAAATCTGTGCGCCTCCAAGAGATGCTGATTAATTATAAAACTAGACACAACTGTCGTGGGCGCTTCAGTTTTTTGTGTGTCGCAGCTCACTCACGAGGGCAGCATCTTAATAGTCGTAGTAAAAATTCGATGGAGTCTAGGAGGTTTAATCGAGTCACACATGTATGTGATCTTGGCATCGAAAAGACATAATGGCGGCGACGGTGAGTGACGGGCATGTTTACGTGCGCTGCCAACATAAACATACCGGAAGTGTCCGCTAATTATAAATATGTTGTCATCAATCATTGGAAGCTGGTAGTGGTACGCGCCTCGATACTTAGCATGGTTAACGTCAGTGAGCATGCGCGGCATGGGGGAGCAAGCCGCCCGACAACAAGTCATTCGTCTCTTCATCATCATCATCAACCCAAAATGCAATAAACAAAAGACTAACCGAAAAATGTTAATGTAAATCTGCAAATTTTACGTTATTGTCATAAAAAGCAAAATCTTTATGGTTCGTGGAAAATTTTTAACTAACACTTAATCGCCTATAGAAACCTTTCAGATTGAAAACAACCAAACGGAACTTAATAACAATGAAATTACAATATTAAAACATTAAACTGTGGAAACGTGCGAAAACAATAAAACAAACGTTTGGAGTACAAACACAATGTTGTAGTTCGGATTTCTTCTCGCGCCGTGCTCGCCGCTGTAATAGCGCAATGTGTAAACTCAAAACGTGCTTGAGTGCGTGTTGAAAAGTCATTGGCAAATGGCGATGTCCACTAAAGTTCACTGAAAAGCTCAGTGGATACCAGAGGCGGACTACTGCGCTTTATTCACGCTTCAACAATACGAATAATACAAACTTTCAGGAAGCTGTAGTCACTCCGCGACCAAATAAAAACGGATGCGGATCTGACGATCTGAGTTTGCAAAAGCGAGGCGGGGCGCTGTATATTAACCAAAGTCATACCATGCATATGCGCGAAGCAATTACATTCAATTACAATGTATAAGTGATTTCACAGTGGCAAAGAACCCGAAGTACACTAACAACATGTAGTAAAGCGCGACGGTTCCACAACGTCCCCTGCTGCATGCAATGACGGCCGTCCTTCATTGTTTTAATGCGCGAGTTGCGCGTATCGTTTTATTGTAAAGTTAATGTAAAGTTATTGAACGTCGAAATGCGCATAGCAAACCCAATGTCACGTAACCGACCAAAATGAGCCTTAATTGATTAGTTTATACAAAGAAATATTAAAAATACAAACGCGTTGAAAACCGACGAGTATCAATACTCCGAACCAATAATATTTAAAGAACAAAATTCTTAGGAATTTACATAAAATTAACTTTAAAACTAAATCACAACATTTTAGTATTGAGTGTGGTCCAAAACGTGTCAAATTTTAGAATTAATTGCACATCACGAGCAGTGAAGCGCACAAAATCTATCATATCATTTATTATTATCGCAATAATCACGCGGTGGCGGCGACGCGTCAATTCTTGGCCCACAACTCAGTGTTATTTTAATCCTTCCTAATGTGCGTAATTTGAAATTTTCAATTTATACATTTATTTATGTTTTGTTATTACACAACGGAGATATTTACAAAACTAATACGTTTTGCATCAAACGCCTAAAGCTCTTTCTGTGTGCAAGAATTCCAAAAACTGAAAACGTAAATTAAATAAGTTACTTATTCATGCTGCGCTGTAACTTAAGTATAGTTGTAAGAAATGCAAAGATAATTTTATAATACACGCTTCAGCTGCAATAAATTGTAATGCGAATATTTGTATATTGAGAGGGAATTTATTGAAAGTATTGCAGATAAATGTCTACTTAAATGCATTAGGTGAATATGTATGATATAAGTGTAAGTAACGAAGATGAGGATGGTTTGTCGAGGATGGACGGACGGACGGCACAAAATTGTCCTAATTATATCGTGACCCAAAGGAATCGTGCCGTTATTAAGATGATTAAAATGCTAGCAGCCACAAACAGAAACAATTCAAAGTTGTTTCATGTTTTTCATATTTTCATATTTCTCGTATACAAAGTGTTTTATGCGAAAGTTTCAGAAAATTGTAAATTTTTGCTATAAAAATATTTATAAATTTTGTGACGCTCTGTATAATAATTATTATTAAAAGTAAACACAATATTTAACTTAACCCCGAACAGTTCCAAATTCTAGGAACGAATCAGAACGAAATAAAGTCCGAGTCCAAGCCAAATTAACGAACGAATGACACGAAACCCTTAGTTTCGTTTGAATTTTTGAAAATTAGCAAAAATCAATATTATTAGTTTGGAACACTCGAAAGTCACACTAATATTTAGTTAATTCACGTCACAATACACACAACAAAAGATTTATACGATTTATAAATTTTCGAATACAGGATCGATGTGGAATGCAAAATATTTCTCTTTCTTTGACGATGTCAATTATTAGCACGCAAGTCTTAACCAAGTTCTAACTTCAATAAATTTTGCGCCTTTGCACCTTTTCACTTTTCAACAACTGTTACCAGTTTTAAACTATTTAAGTCTTTAAATTAAGTCTTAAAAAATATTGAGCTGAAGTCAAATAATACTTGTAAACTTACCTCTTTTCTGCATAAAAGAAAAAAGATCGTCGAGGAACTCTTTGCGTTTGGGATCATCGTTGATTTCGTACAGCTGTAACAAATGCTCTATTAGTAACAACCCTCTTTCGGTACAGCCTCGTTAATTTTCGTTTATTCCATTAGCCGCTTCATCAAAATTAAATACGTTTCGACGGTTCAAAAAAATGAAGGCGCGTTTTACTTGATTAATAGAAGTGATTAATACACGTAATTCGAGTGTGCGTCGAAAGGCGAACTGCATTTTAAAGAAACAACAAAGAAATAAGCGACACCCTCAAAGTGCATCTTTCTTCATATTGGTTTGTAGTATAGCGAACTGAATAAATAACTAGCGTGGAAAATACTGAAAATTAATTGCTGCAACACTGGCTATAAAACTTGTAGGAAAAAAGATAATGGAGACTTAAATTTCTATGCATAATTCGTACATTTGTGCAAAACGCAATTGCAATCTTAGGTGATAATCAGGTTGGAAATTAGTGCACACCGTTTTGTTTTCTTTTATGTTTCGACGTAATTAAGTTCTGCGCGCTTTTCTGGACGATAAATTAAACGGGCATTCATTGCTATTATCCATAATCCATCTATTGTTATATTTTTTTTATTTCCGTTGTTTTTATTTGTGTTTTGTGTAATTTACTGTGAGTTTTTACAGTAAAAAAACAAATCAAGTCAAAAATTATTAATTTTTTAAAAATATTAATTAAATGGTGCAATTTTTAATTTGTTTAAAAATCTATTAATCTAACAAATGTTTGTGTTTTGTTGTAGTAATTTTCCAAAATCTAATATTGACTTTATATAACTATTTCTAAGTAAGTACTTAAAGATTACCTGAAAAACGAGTAACAAAACCAAAAAAGTAATCTAAATGCGTAAGCCGTTAATGATTAATTACATTTTTTTGTTCGACACGGCGCTCTTCATCGTCTGCATCCCGATCCAACAGGTTGCCACGTCCTCCACCAGCACATCAAGCCATCGAGTACACATTTTTTGATTATTATTAATTGCTTCGTATATAACGATCGTTTTTAATTATAAGGTGCGCGTGGATTTTTCTCTATAACCAACAAAAAGTAAAACATCAAAAACAAAAATCTAATTAAATCGACTTTAATGCCACGAACAAATGGCGTGCGCGCCACACAAAGGCACGAATCCTCGGAGAGAAGATCCTGATGTGGTAACTTATTGATGCGCGCGCGCGCAGCGGTATTATTTCACTTATTAAATGGTGGAATAACGCCGCAAAAGCCGGCACAGTTCACATTTATATGCATATAAGTTTTGGGTAATTAATAGTCGTAATAATTTCTGGCCGAGGTCCTGCGCGCCGACACGGTATTAAGCCTACGTTTTCGGGGGAGTAACCCGACATCAATCAAACGGCTGTTAGCGCTCATCAACAGGCCCGTGCGTCTTCGCATCAAAACCCAATTGAAGGGACGACTATATAGAAAACCATCAAGCTCGAGGCCCTCCGCGCTTCTTCTTCTTCTTCTGCATCGCTCCGGTTAATCGACACCGATCAATCTAACCGACGAACGAAGCTCTAACGCGCTTCATTGAAGGGGCTTGTTAGCGCATCACTGACGGGAATAAATAAAAAACCACAACCCGACAACCCGAGTAATTATAACATGCGCTTGTTAAACGATCCAATAAAATAATAAAATTCCACGCGCCACCAATCATCATCCTCGCCAAAGCAAAAGTAAACCCACAACTTGTCTTAGGTCTAAAGTCTTAAGACTTCAAACCTAAGTGGATCGTACGCTAACGTTCGCTAAACATGTCAAATTTACGGTACGAAGAGTATAACAAAGCACACAGGACTAGAGGACCAATCCTGTAATGGTGCAATGCGCTAATAGTAATTTTAATACTTTATTGGATCTGTTGGTTCGATCCTGTGTTGAAGGACCGGGTGGATGGAAGTCGTAAGAAAACACATTGCGTCGTCCCTTCGGGCGCTTGTGGACGCTGGGCCCTTGCTCGCGGACGGCGCAAAGTAACTTGTAAAGATAGATGGGCAAAGCAGACAGATTAGTTAACCGGGGTTATTAATGACCGTGTTTAACCTCCGCAACCCCACCTCGCAACAATGGCCGGGCAGCGCGCCCCGTTCGTGTGCATGTTTTCATTACTTCGCATATATACGGACGCGATGTTTTAACACCATATTACAAATGATTACCGACCGCTCGCCATGCTATGAATTTATGCGCCGCGGACGAACACCTCGCGTATTGTTACTGCGCACGTCTGGTTTTCCAATCGAATCGAAACAATTACGCGATTGTGCATCGAATCGCAACAAAACAAAACAAAATACAGAGTGAAACAAATTAGATATGCAACCTCTGATACATTATACACAATTAGTACAAAAAGTAAAAAATAGAGGGCGTTATGAGTTTTGCATGAAAAAACAAAGAAAAATTGTCTCAGTGTGTGTGATTTATAATAAAACATTATGTAATGTCAAACGAATGAAATAAAACAAGATGTTTTATAATAATTGCCGCAAGGTTGCGGCAATTCGTTACGATGTTTTTATTGTATTATGAAAATACAATAAAATACTTAACCTTTTATAAGCTATTGTCTTCGAATCGATGGTGGCGCGGTTGTAGACATTAAAAATACATACAACGCATTTTAAAAAAATGTTAGAAGCTTTGCATTAATGCAGCTCCGAAATGGTTGTTATTAAAATATTTACAATATGCGGACGTTTCGCTTCAGTTCGGGCCGGAATCATGCGGGTGGGCGGAAGTCTTGCGTCGCACATGTGCGCTGCGAATCATTGTCGCATACAATTGCGCATACAATTAAATTAAAACACATAAAAATGTTGAGATAATTATGGTATTCTCGATACCACAAAGTGTATGAAACGTGCAATTGATATTACGTTTTATTACTTATTACTATTAAATAATCATCGTATTGTAATAGCTGTCGTGTTGTTATTGTCCTCGGTTTATATCCACAATCAACAATGTCAACATTAAATATTAATTCATAGTGCTGAGGTAAACATTAATAAGACTTAGCAAAGGGAAGAGTGTGTCGTGTTTCAATTTGTGCAATGCGGTCTCTCTCCGGCGGGCAAAAAATATCGATAAACCGTGGCGTTTTTAAACGACTTTTAAAACCATAATCATATGCAGTATACGCAGCCAGTACAGGCAGTAATTACCATAATAATGATTAAAAGCAAAATGGCAGAATGCAAGAAGAAGAAGAAGTTGGTCGTTTGGTCGTTGGTTCCTTCTCGGTAGAGGAGTTTCACGCGGCCTGCTGGCTTTGTTTTCCGCGGCGGAGCCTGCGAGTCTCATCGATTTTTTTATTATTAAAACCAGCACATGCGGCGCGGCGCGCCATCGCCATGCCGAATGGTGGAATGGAGCCAGACCGGCCCTCGTAAGTAATAAAAAGTTTCGCCAATATAAACGCTCCGACGTTACCGATATGTATATCGTCCCTACGACCACAACATTTGATGGATTGAAGAAAGACAAGATATTATGCAAAAGGGCTGCAAGACCCTGCCGATATCCCATCGCACATTCCCGACGCGCCGCGCCGCGCATAAACGCCGAGGCAATTTTAAATTACGTCCAATACGTCCGTGGTAATTAAAATCGACCGTATCGCGCGCGCGAGCACGCCGAGCCCTTCGCCGCGCGGCCCCAGAACGGCAGTAATCACTCGTAAACGAATGCGAAATAATGCGCGCAATTGCATTGGAGATGCTTAATGCGCATTATGCATTAGTTTATGCGAATGCGATGGGAGTTTAAAAGGCAATAAAATATGTTTTTAATCGAATTTGCATAAATTGCTTTTAATTAGTCGCTTAGCTAGCCAACGCTTTCTTGCTGGCGAAGTCCAAAAATTTCATTTAACATTTAAACATCGATACTTTTAACATTTTAACATTAATTATTAGATTTCTTTTGCGCAAAAAACCAATTAACTCACGATTCGCAAAAGCACACACAAAAAAATCCATTTAAAGTAATTAAAACTAACTTAATTAGACGTGTTTATATTCCATCGGTTTTATGTGCTCAGCTGCGTGACCGCCACATTCAAAGAAATATTAAATCACATCTGAAATGAAGCTATTACAATCATGTAAATCTGATATTTATTGTATATTTATAGCCATATTTCAAAAGCGAAGAATATATAACGCGACGAATGAGGTCCCAACATTATAAATGCGAGGAATAAACACGGTTGTGTTGTTTGCGTCATGGAGTTGCTCTCGCTGCTCGCCGAGGGTCGGTTTATATTTAAATCCAAAACCAAACGGCATTGTTGTTGTGCTACGCCTTGACTGTTTAAAATTTAATTGCCATCTACACGTAATAAAAACCACCACGAATTAAGCGAGGACTATACACCAGCGCAGCGACCATGCAACCAAGCAGCCGAACCAAAAAGGAAATAAATATATAAAACGGAGCGAAATAAATTGCCAAGACGTAAAATAAAAAATGAACCAGTGGTTACGCTTTTGTGCGGTGCGATTCTGATCCTCCAAGACGACCGAACGAACAAAGCTGCGATTTAAATAGGACTCATTTTTATTAAGCATTAACTGAAAAATGAAATAAAATTGACCTATGAGCGGCTTATTAGTTTTATTACGAGACTCTAACAACAATAACACAAAAACATTTTATTTTCGTATCTTCCTAGAAAACCAATTTTACAACATGGACTAGATCAGGATGGATGGAATTAATTAACAAACAACAACAAACATGGGTTACTTGTATGCTTGTTCTCTATGAAGGTGAACTAATAGCGATGAACAGACAATCATTGGTCAAGACAGCTGATAGATGATCCTTCTTTATACCCGTTTTAGCATTAAGTAAAGACTTTACTTTACACGATAAGAGAAGAGAAGATTTGCTTCAAAGGTGCAAAAGCAACCACTATATTTGCTAAACTGAAGACTTTACTAAACTTATTCATTCTTAATCCTCCATTTTGCTTAAGTATAAACATGGTGTAGTATCAATAAAATTATAGGAACATATAATTACTGCCTACCCAGAATCCAAAAAAAATGATGACCACGTAACGTACCTATATAACAATATCGACGCTGAGGTTATGTGAAGGAAGCCATTTTTAATGTCTGTATACTTAATATGGTTTTTATAGTCATGACTACCATAAGTGCAAGAAATAATAAGCACTATTGAAAGCTATTGCATATTTGTTAAATAATAAACGCATTAAAATCTCCTGATGAGAAGCTCGGAATGTAAGATTTTCTCACCGATAAAATACCCAAACAAAAAGCATGGATTCCCCATCCAAAAGTCACAATATATCCATGACAGACCTATAGTGTTTGGTTATGTTCGTGCTCAACCTAACCAAACATGAGTTCGCTCAACCGCAAGCTCAAAGCGTACCACGGGTGTTATGTAATTACATTTATCGATTTCGCGTCGTTTTATTTGAATTTTTTCCCGTCTTCAATCAATAAGCGGTGATAAATTAAAACAATTAACTTTCGTGACTGGGCGTGCGCGCGCGCCGAGTGGTAGCGCGATGGCAACGCGGCGATTAGGCGTGCGCGGGTCGCGCGGCAGACTCTTCTGACATAATTAAAAGGCGTAAAGTGTTATTCCGCTTGTTCGTTTTGATATACGCTTGACTTTATTTAATACTAATTTTATTGAAATGTATGCAGCGATGACATGGGTAGATAAAGGTGCCGAGCCACCTAATAACTCGTACGTCGTCGTAGGATCCAAACCTTTTTACTTTTTACACTGAACGCGATGAATTTCGACTGGGCTGAACCTAGATTAAGATCTGGGCCATGTAAAAAAGTCAACGAGCACCTCGAAAATGCCAACAACAAGACCACAATTTCATTCATTCATTCATTCACAACATATTTATTTATCCTTTTCAAACAAGAATGAAAGTACTACGAAAAAATATAGATTTGTATCAAAAAAATAATACAAAAATGATGAACACATAATGACAATTGAATATATTAAATAAGTTACAGATTCCCTACAATTGTAAGATCCTGACCTATGAACTCCCAATCACAATGAACATGTTTATTTACGGTAGAGAAAATGGGTGACATCCAGGTATTGGGGTTACAATGTGGAAGCGTGACTCCAACTAGTACTACTGTGTGGGGACCTCACATGCGTGGAAATTCCACCAACGAATGAACGCACAGCTCATCCAGTAGACGTGTAGCACATGTCAGAGCTCAAGCTTACAATGCTAAATGGCGAACAATGAGCTTCCCCGTGATCGAGAGAGGATGATGATGTTTACATGCATTGTCGCCCCTAACAATAGCACCACACACGCTTCGAAACCATTCAAAGCTACATCACCGTGATGTTATTGGATGCGGTTTGTGTATAAAATACAACAGAAAATACAACCAGAAGTAATTATCGTGCATCGACGCGTCTTTATAAAAATAACCAAAAAATTAGTAAAACTTAATGATGTGACCGTTGATAAAACGGAGCAAACCGGTTGTATTATTTAGAATTTTAGGCATTACGAATTAAAATATTGTTATTACCTTGATTAAAATTGTGTTTGTTCTTCAAGAGAAAAACTATTTACTAACAGTATCTGTTTTGTTTTTAATGCTCCGCATACTCTCAAATGCTGTCAACAATTATGATCAAGGCATCCATGAAAATTTGTGTTTTGTTTTTCCAAACAATCAAATTAGATAACATTTAGTTGACTGTGTTTTGTTTCTCTGTATTTCATTCAAAACAAAATACATCGAAGTCTCTATGGATGTTTCTCTTCACTGGCACTAACAAGAAACAAACAATTGTTTGAAGTTAAAAGTTGAAACATAAAAATTGTTAGTGTTGTGTGCTCTTTAAAAATATAAAACTGCTGTTGTTGTGCCACGAGATCGTAACGAGTTAAAATGTTACACACGAATATAAAGAGTTGAAACAGAGGGATCGCTTTTTAATTTAGAACGTGTCAACGATAGGTATGATAGATGATTTGCTGCGTAGGCTTTACAATCGCCCCTTTCGAATCCGGCACGAAAACGAACCATTTAAAAACATATTCACACCGTTCGGCAGGCCGAGACGCCGAGGAGCACGCTTAATCGAATCTACATCTGAAGACAACGAGTGAGTATCTGATGATGCAGAGCGAACCACATCCAGCATGCACACATCGGATCAATGCGGACGAATTAATAAATATCAAGACAACCGAATTAATTGTTTCTTTTTTATGCGCTCGAGGTGTGGTGAGTTTCAATATGAATCAAGATTTGAAGGTATAAAGGTCCAAGATTCATTATAAGCATTCCGATTAAATAATTTTTTATTCGTTGCTGTGCTCCAGACCCAAAGAAAGACAAACATATTTCTTATTAACACTGTTGCACACTACATTCAAGAAGATGGTGAAGAAGAAAAAAAACAAAAAGAGTAAGTGCAAGAAGTGTTAATCGATTTATTATAACGTAGGTGTTTTTCCAATGTTATCGCCTTGGACTTTATATTCATTCTTCGACTTCTTCCACTCTTGGAGAGACCAAGATGTGTGATAAACGGTGTTGGCGAGGTTTGGCACTGCGGATGATTGTTGTACTGGTCGAGTTGTGTGTGTTATTAATGCATTCTCGAATATGAATGGAAATTATTAAACGGTTTTTATAGCTTCACAGTCCTCAACAGTCTCCACAAGTCGTTACTGTTACTGGTGCACCATGCAAAGCCAGTAAAACGTTAATAAATATAAACACAATAAATTATTAACGAACATTATTCATTAGTACGCTCTTTATTTTTTCACGCATTTCATTTCCTAAACACATTAATACGGAGTTTTGTACAAGTGCCATTCACTTACAACTCCTCCAACTAAATTTTCCTTGTTTGTAAACCGCGCAAAAATAATTTGTTGGTGTTTTTATTATTTTCGCTGTTATGCATTGTGTTTGTGTATAATTTGCGTTCGTTCGCCATTCTTAGAGCAATAAAAGCATATCCGTATTCCGGCCTATATTACACGAAGAATAACCAGAACAACATCAAGAAAAATGGCAAATTGAATCGTAAAATGTTCGTCTTATCAAGATGAAAGAAATGTGGAAGGTGAGTGTTGTTATTTCTTAAAAGTTAAACTCATTAATAAATAATTTACATCTATATTTTTAATGTAATCTATGTAAATGTTTAACCTTAAAATCATTTTATTTTTTATTTTATTTTAGATTGAACTAAAATGAAGATCGTAATTATATACTATATCTTTAAGTTTGTAAGTAAGTAAAATAAATAGTAATTGATGTAGAAATAAATAGGAAGCGTAGATAAGCTCCATAGCCACAAGTTTGTCGATTCTAATTATTGTAATTAATGTCATTAACATTTCCTAGTTGCATACACACGCTTGCGCAATCCTTTCGCACTTCGCCGCGGCTAATGTGCACCTACCTCTCGCGGATCATTGTAATAAGACACGTGAATATCATGATTTATTTATGAATTAACGAGAATCCTCTAATTGTCGGCTTGGCGCACGAAATTACAGAATTGTGCAAATAACTGTTACATTTTAACGGCGCCACGCACGCGTGCGATTTGCGATTCGATTGGCGCACACCGTATGAATGTATCGTCTAAAGATTTTTATTCGTTCATAATATTTATATTTCCAAGCACAAACTGCCTTAAAATCAGACATAACATCAAAACACACAAAAGGTTGTGTTGCAGTCTGTGACTGAATGTTTGAACGCCAATTTGAAAAAGATCAAACAATTTTTATTAAATCATGAATTATTTTGAATATTTATACGGCGTGTAATTCAATCAAGCTTGAAAAATTATTTCCCAACGTTGCCCGATTCTAAACAGCAATAAAATGATTTGGAGTATGGAACCAACCAGCATTTAAACATTTTATTCGTAAGTTGCAATCGTAAAAAATCGTGCTGTTATAAAAATTATTTATGACTTTATGAACGTGCACAATGTTATGAATAACTCAACTTTTATTGCACCCTTTGTAGTGCAAACAGTACCAAAACCCTCTTCGTGTTAGTCACAACACAGTTTGTTGAGTTTATAATTCAATCGACAAAAACATGTGTTGGTTAGTTACCAATAGTAACATTTGTTACAAATTTAATAAATTCCGATTGTAATGTTGCCAAATAAATCACAAATTTTGTTTTTCATGGCTATGTTGACTGTATCAACACCTTAGAACTTGTTTTTTGTTTACTGTTGTTTTGTTTTATGGTTTTGTTGTGTTGTGCTGTGCATTTGTTCATTAATAACGATTATACGTGTAAATTCATTCCGTTTTCTGTATTACAACAATAATTCATGAATTTCTATGACACTTTCTTGATAGTTCCCCCACAGCATTAAAATACTTTGCCGCTGTTACTGGCGAATGCATGAATTCATCGTAGGCGCAGCCCAGAGCTTTCAAGAGTAAGGAAGACACCAAATAGTCCTGCCGTTGGTAGTCAAACGGAAACGGAGATATATAAAATCGAAAAATATTAATTGACAATTAATCGTTTTCAAGCCAAGCTCCAAACGCTACAAGGCACGGAAAGATAACACGTTATAAATTCATAGAGGCCTGAAATTTATGATTAATTTTTCCCCTTTTGTGTTAACTAATTATAAATGTATAGGTTTCGATATCGTTCGAGGCGATGACTTTGAAGCACCTTAACACCACGCGCACCATCCTCAACAACAAACGAATGAAACTAATTTTAATCAATAGTTTTAATTCTTTAACGTGTCTATACACTACCAATTGGACAGTAAAATATTGGTAATATTCTTCATCAGGGCATGAACAATAACTCGTGAATGTGAAAACTTGAAGTTTATATGAAGACGAACACGTATTTACAAGATCACATCAGGTAAAAACACACACAGGTAACAAAAGCAAACGCCTCTCTTAATATTTAAACATCTCATTAATACACGCATTCATTGTCGCCCCCTTTTCCCGCGCCCGCCCGAGAAGAAGTCACTAACCGGTTGACCATTGCCACTGCAACGCAAACAGCAGTTCATTCGATTCCCATAAAACACGATTGAGTGTGGATGATGTTTGGATGTTGTAAAGATGGATGGGCAAGACAAGCCAAACATGAAATGTGATTGTCGGAACAACTACCATATAGCTACCAGCAGATATTAAAAACACAAAACGTAATAAAAATTATGCTTTAAAAGTGCTAAAAACAACTAAATTAAACACCAAGAACCACGACCATACCATGGTATAATCATCATTAGCATTACCATGTCCAATGATGGTGTGCAATGTACATGTGTGCGTGACAATCATTAGTTTTTGTAATTAATATTTAATATCAAACGAATGGAATAAAGTCCATTTGTGAATATAGCATTTTGTGAGCATAATATCTGCTGGTACCTTAAAAAAAACCTAGTGGTTAGCACGTGGATGCTAACGAGAACTAGTTTCACATAAAGTTAATGTCCCAATCTTGAAGAGCGTCCAGTTCCAGCAAAAATAAGTGCTAAATGTCTCTTGGCTTGTGCTGTGTAGCGTGCTGCTCACCAAAGTGAAGATGATAAATGTTGTTAGATGTTACAAGTTACAATTCTTTACATCCGAATGTTGCACACTACAACCAGTAGTGGGTATTGCAGCAGATAAATATAGAAATTATTAAATTAAATAGACTCTGACCTCTTGAATCTCCATCGCTATATTCCTATTAGCACCTACTAACATGATTGGCGAGCGGCGTACACTTATTCAACACTCAATTAAAGTCCAACTTGTCACTTAATTAACCCGTGTTTTTGTATGTTGTTGTGCTGATTATGTGAGGTTATGTCGAACAAATCAAAACATGCTCACTTCGCTGGCACTCGCGCAGAACTAACAGAAAAGTCAAGTAGGGGATGTTGCCATGCGCCAGAGGAGTTCTTTTTGTGCACGTTTAGGAGAATTCAGATTCGGGTTCAAGCGACAAACGTTAAGAAGTGGTGGTATCAGGCAATAAGGCATACCCGACCGCAGTAAGACACCCTACCTTCAACGCAACAAACCTACCCATCCTCATGACTCAGTAGGCGGTGGTAACTAATAGTTTTCGAATTTGTTGTGTTGAATTGTGTTGGATTTCGAATTGTCGAATATTCGATTCCCCAATTCTTGGTATTGTCCGTTTTCATGTAACTCCGGTTTACTTGTAAACTTTTGAGTTTACAGTAAGTAAGTACTTGCAGTGACTTAGTCATGGCCTCGAGGAGCTTAGGTTATGAGGAAAAGTCAGGTAGTGATTTCCGAAATGTGCATCATTGTCAATTGAAATGTTTTCGACGAGATGTTGATAAATCTGTCTGATAATTTAACATGCTACGAACTCGTCTAAACAGTGAGCACGCGACCATAATGTTTTTACCTGATTAAACCCCAAAAACGTTCAGAATTACAAAACTTGTGCCTTGATTCCAGCTCAAAATGAAATAAAATGACACTACCAGTCGTAGATAATTCGAAACGAATAACTCATTGCTCAACTAAACAGTCAACATCATGGCGAATTAACTGTGATTTGAATGCGTCTTTTCAGATCTTCACAGGCACACAGCATCCAAAAAGGGCAAATTGTAAGTTCGTTGCGCTCGGCGTAATTTAAACGGCAATTAAAGCGTTCATTAGTAAGGAAAATCAAAGAGGACCGGTGTGTAATTATAAAGTATTTACAGAAGACACACTAGGCGCAATGTGTAATAGCGAACGCGAAGAGATGTGAAGTAAATGCCTACGAGCAGCGAGTTGATGAAAATGCACGCCGATGTGCATTATGAGAAGCGCCGAAACGAAATGCGGAGCATATCACCGAGAGTTGTTGGCGTGGAGGTGTGCGAAACCACGTGGTAATACATCACTCCGGATGCGACAGCTCACAATGTGTAAGAACAACACTCGCGACTTGACCATGCCTCACCGTCTCGTGCAGAACATTGCACCCATTTGCATACATTGTAATTGTTTATTTGCAATTCATTGTTTTATATCCTAATTGTGACTAATCGTTTGGTAAGCTTCGGGTACTGAAGTAAGCTGGAAGCTCCCACAGGTTAAGCAAGTTGCTTCAACATTAAATCTTATGACGTTTGTTTTTTGTTGGTATGTCGTTTTGTAAGTGACACCAGCATAAAAATGAGAGCCAGGTGTGAAGAGGTGCAGCCTTCGCCTTTTATATTAAATTAATGCCGCGCGATGCAGCGACGTCTAATATCAGACAATTATACGGTAAATATAGCATTGAGGACGGTCATGAGACAAGACAAACACACCCACATTCAACGACACGAACGAATCGCAATCGTAATTACAATTGTAACACAAGCATTGTATGCGTATCCAACGAAATTAAATCATCAAATCACTAACTTACTAATAGTCCAACATAATTTATACTTGAAGCAACTTAAGAGTTAAAGAAGTTGTATAAACTTTTGATTGAAAATTTGACAACTTAATGAATTAATAAGTGTGGTCGCACAACTCAACATCGCTTCATTTCCCCTTCGAATATTCGTAGTTATGCAATGCAAGGCAAGCGAAGAAAATTATTTCATTTCGATTTCCGGTGTGCCAGGCGGTGCTATTAATAGACGCAGTCACGAAACACTCCAAATGATGGAAAACAACTCAATCACCGACACATTGAGTGCCTCAGTTAAGGAGAATCGAATGAATCAATTCGAACCGACGACCGATGAATTTGGGGTAAACTTTATACACGTTTGTTCCAGCAATTTAATGCGTTGTAGAGGTGGAGACGATGGAGGCTGCGGAGATTCGTAATAGTAGTTGTTGTAGATGTAGACAAAGTTGGGGTGAACAGTAGCGAGTTAAAATTAAATGTGCCAAACAGATGTCTTAATCTCATATAATCCCCGAATATTGTGTGTAGTGTGCCCTCAAGGTCTCCAGTCTCCCCTTAATCACCAGCAGCAAAGCGCACAACTCATCAACAACAAATCCATGTCCTGCTCAATGGCAATCGAGGGTTAAAGGTTAATTTTAGTGAGGTTTGTGAAGAGGACGACTATATATAGGTGTTTGAGTGCTTTTGCTACTTTTATTTGTACAAACAAAAACAATTTATTTTAAAACAACAGAAGTCAAGAAGGAGTTGCTATTTTTTTAATTGTAAAGTATAAAATCATGTGACTATAAAAAAAAAACGAACAATAAATTGCAAATATAGAACACATTTAAACAATTAATGTGTTTTTCAGTATTAGCAACATTTAATTAGAGACTAAAACATCAGAATACGCTCGTTATCAAAGTCCTTGAAATATGAAATATAAAAAATACAGTCGTCATTATAAAATGCCATAAATGTCGCCCGATTACAAAACATATTTAAATAATAAGCGCTTCAAATAAAAATGTCGAGGCATGAACTAATAGATCAAATATATCGGTGACTAGTGTGATTGTGAGAACCACAACAAAGTAAATAAAGTAAAATTAAGGCACGTGCGCGGCAAAGTATAATTTTTATAATCAATAATCCGTAATTCTGATATAAAAACAAAACAATTTCCATATTTCCTATTAACGGAATGTATTGCTTTATCTTTAATACGAAACAATACGTTTCTATAAATGCTCGCACACACACCAACCCATCAAGATTATAATGCGCATTTCGATATTCGTGACTTGCATTCTATATTTATGCATTTTTATAACATACTCAAGTAAATAATAGTTTTTGAACTCATTTATGTTTATGCGCGATCGATTTGCGAATGGAAAACTTGCCGGCTCGTTAAACAAATCTCAAGGAAAAATTGCGCCGTATGAATTTAAAATTAACTTTAATTTTCATTTTATTTTGTAGGTAGAGGTGAGATGGATTTATTTAAAGTTAAATTTTGAGCATTTGTGAAAGTTTCGAAAATTAGAAACTTTTATTTGTTTCTTGACTTATCATACATTCAATGTTTGCATTACATGAAGTAATCTAAGGAATCATAATCAAACATAATAAAACCGTTCTTTTCTTCTCGTCCATTAATAAAACGAATGTGTTAATGATTTTAATTATTCGAGCCTTGATTGTTTTGATGCCGCACAAGAATAAAAATCATGAAGAAAATGTGGATATGTTGATAAAAGAATAAAATCTTTTTTATGGTGCGTGTTTACGATTTAATTAATTGTGTTAACTGTTAATGACTAGAAGAGTGGAGAGTGGAAGAACGATGTGAAATTTTTGTGGTTTGTGTTACAGGCGGAAACTTCGTGTGATGGCGATTTAGAGAATCTTCGATACGTGGGCGGCGAGCCTTCCTAACATATGGAGAATACACAAGGATGCAAGTTGGATAGTGTAGTAACTGATGAAACTGATGTAACATCATCATCCGCATCGTCATTGAGGCGTTCGATGTACACAAATTTAATACCCGCTTGTATACACACACGTGTGTGCATTTGGGGCCGCCCCCTCTTACGCAATTATCGAAACCTTAACGCATTAATCTCCTAAACGCTTGCCGCCGTTCAGTTTCGATAAGGGGAGTGTTGAGGATAAAATGACTCAATCGCGGGAGGATAATGACGCGGACCAACCGGCCACAATTTGTATTTGCCACGATGACAATGTCAAACAAAGTGGATAATTTCAAGTCTCTCTTCATTCAAACCCCATTAATATTGATTATTTGTTACGTAATATTAATCAGAACAGTAAGATTTTACAAGTAAAGCAGGATTTGGTACAAATTTACGCGAAAATAGTGAAAAGTTTTTGTGCGATTTTCGTAAAGATAAATGTGGTCTTCTTAAAGGATCGTTCCAATTCTTTATCCTTCTGATTGATTTCGGTTTAGACCAAAACCTTGGAAGCGAGTTTATCATTTATCTGAAGAAATAAGGCGCCATTTCGTAAAGTAAAAGGTACTATTCCGTAATAGCTTCGAGGATTTACCGGTAATGTGAAAATGACGCTTTTTTGAAATCGATTTCCCGAGATGTTTGCACAAACACAACAGCATCCTTCGCAACACCAGTAGTTGCTACTCTCATACGCGTCTACCGAGGAAAACGAATAATAGAGGATTTTTACGGTCCATCTGTCTGTCGAGATTCACACGATCGTAAACTAAAGAAATATCATGAAAAAAAGCACCGTTTTTCTTTTTTGCTTAAGCTGTGTGCGGAAAATACCGGAGGACGAAGCGAGTGGCGAAGAAGAAGACGTCGAAACGAATTTGCAATAAAACTCGCAACACATACATGGACGAGGAAAACGAAGGGAACCAACATTTTTACTATTACTAGTTAATTTGAGTCGGTTAATTGGATTCGGAATGCCGAAATTCGACGCCACCAAATTTCGTTTTGCCAACGGAGCACCACCATCGTGCAGAAGTGGACTACACCTTGTATGTTAACTTAATGAAATGAGATATTTAATGATATGTATAACGCCGATTGAAGTCGTTTGGAGGCATTGAATGCAATTTGCAAACACCACGAGGCTTGCGAAGCTCGCAATGAATAACGACCATACGAAGGGCTATAAAAATCGCTGGCTTTTTTCTATAAAGCGCTTCGAAAGCGTAACAAATGGACAAAACAACCGACTGCCGTTTTTACGACGTTCCGCGGGTTCGCTCTTCTCAACGCAGCGGCGATCAACCTACGAAGAACTAAATGGCGCAGCGAGGTGCCGTCAGTAAACGAACTCTTCTTATCCCCACAGCCACTTTCAATTACTGTCCGCCTTAATTACCATTGTTAGGTTTTTATTAAGAGACACACAATATTCAAAAACGATTCGTAATAACACATTTCGCCAAGCTATTAATGCGTATCGCATAAATTCCTTTAATTTTTCCCACACTATAGGCAACCAACATATCAAAAACTATCATAACCTTACTCATAAACTTTTTATCCATTAAACTTAATTTTTAATAAATAATTAAATGCCTTGGCACACACTTTTAACTTAAAACCTAAAAAAACAAAAACGTAAAATTTAAATTTAACCTAAAATCTTTTTTTGGTAAAAATAGAAATTGTGGTTTAATGTTGTTTTGAGTAACCTTTTTACCCTACCGTGTAAATCACGACTTTACCACTAATACCAAAATTCCAAAAAGGGTTAAACCATGAGCTTAAGATTTTCCTGCTTTTAATGAATACTTTAATGTCTCGAGATATTACTCACGATGACGTTTCCAAGCGTTCGAAGCGAACGAAGCATGTGTTTTCCCAAGTTCCCCACATCCGAATCAATTTTTCGCATCTTAACGCGTTTACTTTAACTTTAACCATCCCCCTTCATTTTAAAGATCTACTATCAATCCAAGCACGCAGCACATATTTCGTCAGAATCTAATGTTTTCAAATGTCGCTTGCGCAACGCAAACAAATTTCCAAAAATAAATAAAATCAAGCACGTCGCCCCAACACACAATCTTTTGGCATAACCTAGCTGTAACTTAAAAACGTCCCACACCCTTCCAACATTTAATTTTGTAACATTTCTAATAGATTATCCCTTAAAATTTAAAAATAAATTTTAATTAAAATAACCATTTTTTTTAAATTTTTTATTCCAAACTAAAAACACAATTATCTCCGGTTAAACGCGAGTTTCAACAACGTGTGGGAGTAATTTGAATATAAAAATCGATTAATTCCAAGCCAATCATAACTAATCAGATAGAGATAAAACAGTCATGTAATAAATAAACTTAACACCATTCGTCTTGAAATGCTGCAATAAAAAAAAAGAAACACGAATCGAGCGAACGTGCCGTTGAATGATATTATTGTTAATCGTTTCGTATTAGTGGGCTGCATATCGACCATTGAGTTAAATTTTTATCTGATGGTCTTGTCTCTATACTGAGTGTACCAATAACTCTCAAACTAAATAGTCTATTTCAAACTAAACTAAACATAAAAAAACCAACTCAGTATAATTTAGATTCGAAAAAAAATTAATACACGTTTTTTGCCTTCAAGCTAATCATGTATCATAATAACTTGTTTAAAGAACTTAAATGTCTGAAGACATACCAAAAGTCAAAGCCAGTTCGAGCTAAACCAACCCAAGACTAAAAGCTAGCTTTTGTTATACATAACTAATCGTTACTAATCAATCATTACGCATGCGCTGTGTGCTTAAAACGCTTTGGAGTCACCACAACAAATAAGAGGAGCACAAATAATATATTTTATTTTTTTAGGGTAGCTGCAGGCCAAGTAAAAAATTTATGAAAAATTAAAATCGTTGTTGGCGTACACGAAATTAATTTCGAGCACCCACAAATTATAATGATCAAGCTTTGTTGTGTTACGTGAAGTTGAAATCGTTGGAAAGTATACAATTAAATGATTATTACGCGGGATAAAATATTATTAATTGTTTTTTGGACTTTATCTTAGTGGTTTTTGTTTGTTGACTTTTTAAATTGAAATGACTATTGATCGGCTTAGTCATAGATTTATTTAGTACAATTATTCGTAAAACAATTGACGTCAAACATTGAAAACAGTACCACAAATATTTAGTTAATAAATATATGATAATTAAATGATTAAATAATTAAAAATGAATTAAAATAAATTAGTCAGGTGACCTTGACGCACATATAATACTCGCAAACCTTAAAAATGTAAAAACTAAAAACAAATAATTTGAATAATTGTGTTGTAGATATTGGTAATTTGTAATTTAACGCTTGAATAACTACAATATATAAACCAATTAATGATAATAAATAATTCGAAACAGCCCCTAGGTATTTGAATTTCTACACATTTACTTAACTTTACTTTGGCTTAAGTTAGGTTAGGTTTTAGTGAAAACAAAGTGCGTACAATGTTCGCGTAAAATTTCAACACTAAATTATAACAAACAACGCAACAATTCAAGTGGCCGTAATCGTTGCGTCCGCGAGAGTACCTCGAGTACTAGAAATCAATTACCTACTCGCGAGCCATAAAATTATGCAAAACAACTGGCGAGATGTTGTGTAGTGAACTCTCGGCTGGCTTTTGGAGCAACAGCGTGCACGCGCCGCCGCGACAACATAGCAAAGAAACTAACAGTTCTTCGACAAGAAACCATAAAGTGCAAGACGGCACGAGGTACACGCTATGCGTTGGCCGCGCTGCGCTGCGGCCGGTAGTCGACAGTTTCTAGTTTCGCTTTTTGTCAATGCAACGCTGGTGTAAGTCATCCATAAAACGCTACATTGTTCAATTTGTTCAATAAAACGAGTATGAGAGCCAAACACAGCGTTGACTTGTTGAGATTAAAATCAAAAGAAAATACGAAAAAATTATCTTGACAGTGAAAAAATGTTGCTAATTGTTCATTTACATTCGAAGCGTGCCGAGCTTTGACATTGTGACACATTGTTTATGGTTGATAATTAAGACTAAAAGCTTTATCTTGATTGCTATAAAATTTAATAGAAAAGACCGCACAGGAGATAAAAAACAAACCAAGTTTAATGCTACTGAAATTTAGTGGTTTTTGCTGGCACTAGGTGACGCTAAAGTTTTTAAGTGAAAATATTTAAATTTTATGACGCTAGGTGTCGCTACTAATGTAACAATTTAAAATGTTAGTAACGAAAACTTAGTGATTCTTAGTAATCCTTATAATAACTGCGTATTTTCCACACCGTGACCATAAATTACAGCAAAACACGAAAGAAAATATTTCATTAGACAAAGTTTGAGTGTTTCCAACGCCAGACAGTGGCTAAAAGTCATAAAGTCTATTAGTAGTAGATCACAGTGTTTACGAGGCACAGCATATTACGATTGTTTGTGATATTTAAGAAGTCTTTACAGAATCCTTTTGTGCCAAGTGCTTTCAAATCGATCTATATGCTGTTGCTTCACTACACTTTGCGCTTCATTTGTTATTGTCCTGTGATCTTCCGGAATAATCCAATCCCTACAGACACAACGTGATGTAACAATAACTATTCCGCAGTGCAGTGGAAATTAAGACAACGCAACATTCGTGCACACGCTCCGCGGCGTGTATTTTTAAGTACATCCGCGGGGAGGAACAAACGAATTTACCGAAAAGATTCGGCGCGCGCCGACGCGTTTGTTTACGTAACTCGCGCCGAACATCAAAGATTCGGCATCTATTAATCTGCGGATATCAAAGCGGCAGCATCATTTTAATGAATTTTAAACGGCCCGCCGCCGCTTTACGTCCGTCCAGTTGTCTCGTCTCACGAAAGCTTCAAATGATCGCGGCGAAACGTTATACTCAAGAAGTCGGCTTGGATTTTATTATAAAAAAAATGCGAGATAAAAATTTTGAATAACAAAAATTCGCGGATGTGAAGGAAGACATCTAGTGATGAATAGCAGAGAAAAGGTGACGTTACGGAGGAGTTCATACTCTGTCAAGCTCGGCTGACTTGTCGATCGAAATGGATTTGCTTTGGTAGAGCGAAATCATTTTATGTCCACACATGTGTTTCGTGTTAAAATGCAATTTAAAATCGAGCGCTCTAAGCCGGCCGAAGCGTTCGCACTAATGTATTAAAAGCCACCTATTCGTGTTTAAATGCTCTACGATGTGGAGAGCGAGCACTTCTCGTATTATTTATACTAAAATTACGGGTGTTAATCTAATTTACACAGCGCTTTTAAGAGAATTGCATTACTATAGACGTTATGAGTACCAACACTGCATTCGTCTTGCACACAGTTTGTAATTACAAACGCACGTGTAAACAAACCAACTGAAAGAATATTTCTTAATCGAATAATTCATTTCCCCAGTGCTTTCCAGACTTAATTATAACTTTCCAACAATTATGACTAAAACATACCAAAAACAATGTTTTAGATTGTTACAAATATAAAGCGCCTCCAAAAGAACTCGTGGTTAATAATTCACGATTACTGTCAGTGCTTTGTTTCGGTAATTTTCACAATGTACGCGCCCAAAAATAAAAATTTCGTTAATTTACCAACGTGTGCCAACGTGAGCAAACTTAATTTCGACATCTGCAACACTCCACACAATAAATAATAATAAACGCGGCTAAATATCGGGCAATATATTCGCACGCCGATTTAAAATAATCGTAAATCATAATCGGGTAGGCAGTAAAATTCAAAATTGTATTATGCCAAATTATATGCAGCAGCAAGCAGTTGAATACTTGAATACAATAAAAACACAAGTAATACGCTTGCGTTTGTGATTTTCGTCTATATGCAATAATATGTAGTGATGTAGTGATGTAGCATTGTGCAAAGAAGTCGAGGGCGGTGGTTCACGCTTTTGTGCTGTGTGTCTTTATTCCTTTCGCAGGAACCGCGCTAATAATAGAGACAAAAAGCGGCGAAGTAGAAGGATAAAAGCGACGTTTACGATTTTAATAAATTTTCATAAATTTCGCAACACCAAAGACGCAAAAGATGAATACAAATTAAGCCAATGTGTCAAAACAAAAAATATGCAAACCTTAAAAAAATAAAAAATGATAATCAATGCGAACATACCTGACGCACCTGTTTGAATTGCTCCTCAAAGGACCAGGTGTGTTGTGACGAGGCATTGCTGCCTTCCGAAGAGTGTGAGCTGCCCGATGAGGGCGCTGTTTGCTGTTGTGGTGCCATCGGCGGCAGAAACGCCGCCGCTGGATGTGGGAACGGAAACGGTACTGGTAGTTGGAAACCATCGTTTCGAGTGTTCAGTGGAAACGGTAAGCGAGACGGATCAAAATCCTCCTATAAATCAATCAAACACACACAAAATTAGCTTACAGTTTTTGACACTGTAAGCTTTACTTACCCCTACCTTAATGTCTCGCACTTGCATCTTAAGTTTGGCGAGCACATCCCCATGATCAGCTAAAAGGCTGTTGTGTCTTCGCAACTCATCAATACTGTCAATATCTTCGTGGTTACCGGTCGATTCCGGTTCGCTCATTTCTTCATCGTGATTTGACTGTAAGCAAACACAAATTATTGAAAACTTTATAACGTTACTTAAAGACGTCAAGGTCATTTATCAAAGACAAAATTTTGACTTAACTTGAGTCAAGTCTTGGCGCCTTCTTGACAATAGACCATCGAATATTTCATTCAATCACTAAACAACTAAATAACAGGAAATGAAAAGAATGCCACTACTTGTGACTCCACAAATCAAGACCAAAAAGAGGCAATGCCAAACCCAATATGACACCCATCCCTTTCCAACCTTTTGGGGTACCGTATCATAGCACAATTGATAGACAAAGATGACTTTTGTTCAGATATTGAAAACTAAACTAGGCACGAGCTTTAACTTCAACTTTCTGTCTGTGCGGTACTTTTAAGTAGCCGATTACGTTCTTAGAATAAGGGTGGCATTGTATCCACACCCTAAATTTCTGTTAGTAACTGTTAGTTCTTCAAATCCAAAATAAGAATCAAACATATTCTCATTTCAAGATGAATAAAATCACTCAAAACAATCTAACTAATTCATGATAGATAACAAAGTTCTATTGTATTCAGGGTTACCAAACTCACAACCTATAATCCTTCTATATCTAACCAAACCCTTTTTGGATATTTACAATTTGCATGTTACAGTTCATACAACATACTCGGTATTTATTACATATCCGTTCGATTCTATTCCAATTCGCGACGTATTAATGATAGCCAGCACTTATCAGTATTCAAATCGATACAGATATAAAAACCCTTTAAGGAAACGTTAAGAAATCGTATTAATGTCACCAGAAAGTTGAATGTTGAATGTGATTTTTGCATTCGATGTCGATATCGCGGATGCCGTGTAACCTAATCCAATTTTAAAGCACGAGGGAAAGAAAATTGCATTAAATTCGTAAGTCGAATGTCTTGCGAATTTTTTATATTAAAGCCCCCTGGTTAAATCAAAGCGTTTGGACGTTCGTGTACCTTCTTATCTGTGTTAGGCGTTTGCCAAGACAATGTGAACGTGTACACAGAAACCATAAAAACAAAACCATCATCAAACAAGAAAGAAAGAACAAAACAAAAAAACTGATAGAAAGGTATTGAGTTTTTGATAATTTTTATTTATTTTATGGACCTGGAATGTTACAAAGATTAGTTGAATTATCAATTGTTTTAAAATATATTGATATCAATGACTCATTGTTTTTTTTTACTTTAGTTTTGACTTAAACATCGACATTAAACCTTCAATAATATGTAAAATTTTACAATATTTCGATAAAAGCAGGTAAAGTTTTATAAATTCTAAGAATAATACTGTTTCTATCCGTTATAATGCTTTATTGCAAGGTGGCACCATGAATATTTTAGATTATAAATACCCAAGTTAAGTTAGGTTAAGTTAAGTTAAGGGACGAGGAGTGTTAAAGTCTTTGAAGGTCAAACTCGTAGACACGATGACACTGACGACGCTTATGTTAAGAAGTTAAGAAATAAGAACCACCCCGATTGGCAACACCAACCAAACCATTGAAGCAGATTTAAATCGAGAAGTATGCGTATGAAATAAATGCATAATGTCGCATGTGGTGTTTATTTTTAGAGCCGAGACTTTTTGTCACGTGCCAACGGCATGGCATGGTGTGCGTGTGCGGTGGTGCCCCTCGGATCGGTTTAGGGTAGGTCGGAAGTGACGTCATGCGATACAACTACGAGTCGTTGTCTGTCTAGCTGGCTAAACAAAATTAATTTTAAATGTTTAGGTTCAGAGTCTTCGTTTCGGTGTGCAAATTAAAATTTTATATTTCTGGATACATGTTTAGTACAATTTTGTTTAAAATTCTACGACATTGCGTCATGAATGTAATGAATAGCGAATTTCTCGAATTGCAAAAGTCATCATTGTTTGCATTTACGTAATTTTTCTAATGTAACATTCGACAACAAGAATCAAATCTCACGGGAAAATTGCCACTTAATGCACATTGCTAATTTCCAAGTTAATGCGCTGCACACCGAAACACAGACACGCGGAGAATATTGACAGAATGCGTGATGATGGCTGTGGTGCGCAAACGTAACGCGCTAACCGACGATTATTATTATCATCGTCATCACAGTGGCGCGCACGAAGAAAAAGAATTATTATAAAAGATTAGCTAGGTGTGCGATTCTGGAAATCGTATGCTCGAGGTGCTCCAATTTTGCACGAGCAATAACACGTAAAGACACCACACGGCTCTATATCAACGCCTGAATCAAGATCCGCGCACGTTATATACCTAATAATTGAAGTAGTACATAAATACAGAAAGAATTACACATGTGTGTATGTGTTGTGTGCTCGAGTTTCTTGATTATTATAATTTACCTCAGGTGAGTAATTCTATCATTGTATTTAGCAGAGTGTAAAGCCTCAAACATGTAATTTAATTGTGTTTGTGTTGGGTTATTCCGAGAATTCTCCCAAGGGTTGTAATAGTTGCGAGTCGCTGTATGTTAGGACAGCAATTCGCAACAATTTAATGTTATTTTCTTATAAATGAGTGCATGATACTTTTAAGTACAATTGGCAAATAATTTATTTTAAAATGTTTTGATGTTGTCTTGCAAAAACCATCTGCATTCTTCGTGTTTGGTATCAAAGTTACTCGAACAAGCCCCGCAGGCGAGGGGCTATTAAATATTCCCTAATTTTCGCAATTTTCCCGCACTCGTTGCTACTGGTGTTCCATTCTCAGCCCAAACCAAAAACCAAAGAATCCATTGCGTGTCAGTTTTCGGTTGCAATCTGATTTTTTGCTTAAGTCATGACAGGTTTGCTACTGTCTACCGTCTACCGAAATTTAAAGTTGTAGTTGCAAGTATCGAGTATAATCATCATTATCTTTTTTTGCGATAAAATATTAATTTCGAGTTTGACTATACTTACATTCTGGTCAATTTCAACGCGTTTTAAATTTTTTTTAGGATGAAAACTTTAAAGCTCTAAAATCTTTGCTTAACAATAAAAAGCTCTAAAACGAGTTATTGGTTATAGTTGTGTGCTTCCACAAATATTGATACAAGTGTATGTGTTTAGATAACATAAAATGCCACCCCCGTTGTCCGTTGATTTGTAGGATCGCGGCGATCATTAAAAACGTGCTGGACGTTGAATTTGAATTAGCTTTGAGTACACTTGTCCTAAGTTAATAAAAGTAAAATCTGACTCGAAGCCCTATATGACGCTTTCAAGTCCACACCGACCACATCTTGCGTCTTTCGTAAGCAAACAACGACAGGTTTTGTGCGCTTTACAATTTTTACTTTGAACATTTATTGTTATTAAAACAATAATCAACAGACGCGCCCGGTTAAATCAAATATACATTTATAAACTTGCCCGTAGCGGTCAATACGTTTGTTAAGTTTCTTCATTTTTTAATGTCAAAGTGAATAAATACATTTTCTGAGACAAAACGCACTTGGACATTAAAAATATAAATAATAATTCAATAAATTAAATAATAATTGTTCGTGTTCATGTTCACGTCCCATGCGGATTAAATTATACTTTATTAAGTAAAAAAAAAAAAGAGTTGAAAACAAATTTTTATATAATGCCGTATAAATTTATTCGGGCGTGGGCGACACCCGGCGCGAGAAGATTTATGAAGCAAGAGGTTATGTGACAAATGCGTACATCTTAAACACAAACCGCGAGTGACCATTATATTTCGCTCATTTATTAATGCGCTACTCGATGACTTATTTTTTCAAGTACATACATTCATTCTCAGACTGCGTCCTGTATGCTCGTATAAATTAAATATATCACGCGCTATGTCGTTCGACGTATAAATTTTTATAACCGCCGGCGATGGCGAACATTTGGCGTATTAATTTATACGTAAATTTATCAGCGCGGTGCGTTATGTCCGAAGCCACCCACGCGCTTTATAAATTTGTAATCGTAAAGACGCGCGCTCAACACATGCCAGCATCTCTATGCCTTCAACCGGAATGCAATGAATTGATTATTCCACGCGTGCTGCCATAACTTTTGTCATCCGTGGACCAAGCCACACAACAGTCGAGGAAATGGAAATGGAAGGAATGGCAATAAACTAAATAAAGTGTTGATAGATTGGTGTTAATTTGATGTATACCACACCAAACTTTTGGAACGTAATACTGAGTATGACACACTACGCTAGTCAAAACTACCCAAGCATTGTGTGTTGCCTAACATTATATTTTTTTAACTTTTAATTTTTTTAAATTTTAACACTCGTTTTATTTTGTGTAAATTTCACACTAATATAAAATAACAGTAATTTTAATTTTGTGGGATTTTATGCTCAAAACACAAAGAATGAACTTAATGAAAGAACAAGAAAAGTTATTGTGAAATCAATTAAACGATTTCTTCACTCACCACGATGCTGTTTGTTCAAATAATTTTCGATAATGCGTCATCTATTGATATTTGTGCAAATGTCCCAATTACGATTTGCGCAGGCATGAAATCCATCATGAAAATAATTTAATTTTAGAATGGTCCTGCGTGTGAAGTGCTTGTGCGTTTAGGTGGTATAGTTCCCGGCGACTTATGGCTCTCGTTACAGCTCCACGAGAGCGTAATTACCTTGCTGACACTAATTCGTATATTAAATATTAATAGAATTAATACACTCTTAGCGGTGTCTCAACGAGTACCACTAGTAACTGGGACAAAATCAATGAATTTACAGAAAGAAGTAATTACATCACTAAAAACCACCATCACCAAATTTGCATTAACGTTAGTTCATAGATGGCGTTAGGTGCTAAACATGAATCCGTAACACCCAGTAAAATTGATGTGTCTATTCGATAAGTCGTCAGACATGAGCAAACTCAGACAGTAAGCAAACTAAGCGCGATGGTTGCAAACAATTTTAATATCCAGCATTAGAGGGTCTTATTTTTTTCCAGATACAAAGTTGTGGTGCGGTTGTGCGGTTGCGTGCAATAAATTATGTGAAAATAAAATTATGAAAACTCACAAAAGCACGCTGCTGCCGAACTCGCTGGTGTTTGTTGGCGTTGGAAAAAATGTAGTAACAATTGCGTTAAAATGCGCCTCGGCGCCGTGGAAAGAAGCGAGACGGAAGCAGATGAATAAAACGCAAGATCACTTTTCGATAAAGGCGCATATTATATGTGTGCGGCGGGGGCAAATTTGAATATATCGTGAACGTTGTGCCCCGCACGCGCATTATCATTCGACGCGGCCGCGGCCGGTTCGGCAGTTATTATATACTAGTTGCGATTGCAATTACCTCAAATATTCAAGATGGCCGGCCCCGCCGATGCAGCAATACTGTAATTTGCGTTTTGCCATGCATTCGTCTTCGACATTTTAAATGGATACTTTACTTTATGTTATATACAAACACATAATATTATTTTAAACATCATGCAATTGGTTATAGGTAGTGTAAAGTGAGTTTTAAATTTTAAAATTAATGAACTTGTGGTTTAATAAATTTTCACTTTGGTAGGCTTTGGTATTCAGACAGTTTGTGAATAGACACTTACAACCCACTAATTTTCCCCTATGAACAACGTAAATTGATATTTGTGTCGTGGCATGTCTTAAATTTCATTTGGTTCCAACGTCGCACATTGCGATGCGTTGCGATGGCGCGACACGCGAGTTTGATAGACAACGACGCTTCTGCCTTTATTAATAAATCTGTAAATAGAACATTTTGCTCCCCCCGGAACGAGACACGCGCGACGTCTTTGAATGTTTGAATATTTGAATGCAAGTACGAATGCGTATGTGTGTTGTCTCTTCTTTGGTTTTTCTTCGCGCGCCATTACAAGACGAACACGCATGTCGCGCGCCCGTGCGCATCTCTGCGGGCGTTGCCCATTACGTTTTTCTATTCCACGATAAATCTTCGTTTTTACGCCGTGTTATGATCTATTGCGCGCCCGCGTCGATACGAGTGCTGAATGTATAAACAAATAAACACCTACAAACGTACACAACTAGTATATGTCTTAACATATTCCAAATAGGCGGAGCGCAGTTTATTAGAACATTGAGAATTATCACCTCGATAAATATAATTATCGTTTTGGCTTATTTTGGTACATTTTGTTCAATCAGGTCACGAGATGCAAACACCTAGTCAACGTTTCGTTGGAATAAGGTTAAGTTGGTGAGACCTCACATGAGAACACATAATTTCTGCGTGCTGCAAATTTATTTGCCTAATGAATGTCTTTTGATTTAATACGCCGGTCTGACTTTGTAAGCGCGGCGGCTGAAATTACGACGAAATACAACAGTACCCACCCCAACAATGCTCAACTCGAACTCTTAAGATGCCATTCGTATAAATGCGTACGCAGAGCGAGAGCAGCGAATGGATGCAAAAGGCAGAAATAAAGAGGATTCTCGGAAAAGAAGCGCAATATTTTTAAGTGGCACTTTGGGTTTTTATCGCCTTTGCTTTTCATAGTGTATATATTTGTACCCATACTAAAGGGTTACATGTTATCCCGCATGTTCAACATATACAGAGTGTAACTCACATCTCCATCTCTTATTTCTCTAACTTCTTCATTACATCCTTCATTTTTATTTTGATACAGATTAGGATGAATCCCCATCATTCCCTATAAAACTAAAACTTGGTTAGTCCAAGGGAATCTTCTCATCTCCTCAAACGAGGTTATCTATTTGTTAAACTATCTTTCTTATGGATTGGAAAGGCCTCATCCTCCCCTTCCAAGGATCATGTATAAAAGTTCCCGCAATTTTCAACTTCCCCGATCTCTTCCAGTTACTATCAGACTATTCGGAGTAGAATTTACCTACCCCCTGTATAAAATCATTACATCATGAATGAATATAACGTTACAATGTGAAAAGAAGGCGCGCACTCACTTCTTGTTGAAGTTTGTGCTCAAGAACAAGAAAAAAAGACACCGAATATAAATTTAATGCGTTTTGTATCGCCGACTAGCACTGTGTTCGCATGTAAAATCTCGAAAATAGATTATTATGATTCTTAGAAGTGGGATTATTTATATATTATAATTACGCAGCGATATGGATGCTATGATGCGTCGATGCGACCGGCTTTCACCCAATACTGTCATCTTCTGTGAATGCGGCACTTAATTTAGATTCGCCGCCAGGCGAGCTAGGCTCGCTCGTAAATCACACCGGTATTGAATAAATTGAAACATTTACTTGTGCAAATCTATGCGCATACAAAACATGTGCGCCGTGCAATAATTCACGTTTCGAAATTAATTTTCGACCTCCCGAAAAGCGAGCAATTAGAAACAACACAAGAGCGCCTCAATGTGTGGATACCACATGGTTACTAATTAATATCGTCAGCAATAAAACTCTAGATCGTAATAAAACCAGAAGGGGTAAAAAAAGGGAAAACAACAAATCTTAAAGCACAAAGATGTTAATTTGCGCTTTCTCTCTGTTACATTGCAGCGTACAGCGTGACGGAAGCCCGAATTCAGAATGAATAATTCCGAGAAATTAATCCGACAAAGTCTAGGTTTTAATTTTAGCCCATTAGAGCGTTTGATGTTGGCGGAGGAGCAGGCGCAGCCGCCACAAAACGCGCAGACAAACAAATCGCGTATGGTTGCGCATCTTTTAATCAGTGCGCATTATTCATTTCGGCGGGAACGCATTAAAAGTGTCAAGTGCGTCAAAGAAATGTTGAATATTTTAATTGTGCCACATACAGGGCAATTAGTATTCAGCAACACTCGCAGGATGATTAAGTCCTGAATTTATTTTTTGGAAATTTGCGCTCAAAACTAAATATATAAATTAAATATTTTCGCAAAATCTTACATCGTTCTATGTACATCAGCAGATTATAAAATATATTTTTGTACATTACCCACACCGACATTATAAAACGACGAAAATGCCCGCAACGCGCCGCAATTATAAATACCTATTGTTAGTTCGGCATCCGCGACCCATTGCCGTGGTATAAGTAAGTATTCATCACGGTACATTAAGTGAAATTAATTCGGGCCGGTTTGGATTTTTACGCGCTTGCGTTTGATGCCAGCAGCGCGTTCAGGCCGCCGCCGCCGCAGTTGGGACCCGCATCATCGTGTCGTTATTTATAAAACATTTATAGAAATATAAAACTCGCTAATTATTAATAAACACTCGCAGTGTACGCACCAACAAAGACAATACGCACACAAAAACCAACAAATCCTGCAATCCTGCGTATTTGCATGCGGACGTGCGCAGACAAAGACAAGCGATAATTAAATGTGCATTTCTTCGAGACAGAGATATCGATGGGCGTGCAATGCTAATGCGAGGTGGAATAATGCTTCGATTCTTAGACGGGGCGAGCGCCTGCAATGCCACCCGATGAGCACCACAAATGTCCTGCTGGTTTCCCACGGCTCGCGCGCGACTCTGCATTTCGCGAGCGCGCACGAAGGCGGTGCACTAACGAATGACGTCGTGACGGTAATCACACCTGACAAATGACCATCACTACTTATACTCTAGTTTACATGACTGTTTAATAATGTCGCGTCCATTTATCTCGCCACTCCACTCCCTTTTAATTTTCGCGCGACGCGTCGCGCATCAGGTACGCAATGCACGCCCGCGTGCGTTTTCGCACGCACGATGCCAGCTAGCTCTTTCTAATTATACATCAAACGATTAAAAGTCAATAAAACTCCAATAAAATTGCGCTTGACAATGATCTAACGACGACGTGTGCGTCATTCTCGAGGTAAAACCATAAATAAATTGCGTTTTTCTACAAACTCGTTCTATCATATAGATTTTATTATTTACGTTTAAATCGATGTTTAATTTCAAAGAACAAAACAAATACGTCATTTAATGATGACTTCTTTTATATAAAAATACCATTTAAAAACAAAAATTACCAAAAGGTGGCGCTACTTTCCACAAAACATCAAAATACTCAATAAAACTAAATTCGAACCTTGAAAATTATAAATAACCACAAAAATAAATTCTGTCAATAAAATTACCAATATTACTTTGATAAAACATTCACTGTCAAAACATGAACGGACAATTTATGGCACTGTAAACGTTTAAAGTCATCCTAGCGCCGTTTTTCTTTGAATATTGAACTTCCCATCGCTCATAAAATAAGTAAGTGTTACGAATTAAAAGCACGCGTCGCCCGCGATTGACGAAACAAAGATTTTTTTGGCAGCAGATAACAAAAATTTTAATTAAGAACAAATTCAGCGTCGTCGGTGCGCGCGCGTGCACACGCCATTAACTTGCTAAACTGACACGATTTAATTAATCACCGTGAGTATAAAAACAACATCCCATTGTAATTAATAATCTCAAGCGCAAACGCGCCCGAGTCTCGAGGTGTTAGTTCCTTGTCTTTTTGTGTGTTTTTCGGCGCGTTAGGTAAATATAGCCGGATCAATGTATGTCATTAATTTCGAAAATGTTCGTCACGTATTTTCGAAATTACGAATCCACCATTCAAGATAACTGGGCGTATTATATTTATAGACACGTCTGACGAGTCGCTTAAAAAATACTTAAAAATACATTCTCACATTGTTCCACAACACCACAAAACACAAAAATGATACGACTAAAACCGTCTTTTAGTATTTTGTTACAAAAATGTGTGTACAAAGCGCCAAAGTCAATATCTAATTGTTTGATGCTCGCTATAATTGTCACAGACTTCTGAAATATTAAACTATACTTAAATATGATGAAGGATTTACTCGATTGGCTCTAAACACTATGCTAAGTCAGTTGAAAACATTTATGACTTCAACTCTAGTCATTTAAACCCAGAACTTTATTACTGCATGTTTTCAATTTTCGACCCAAAAAATTTACAATTTTATTGTTACTTGAAATTGTAAATACTATTTTCCCACTCCCCACCTTGTAATAAATTTTTTCTTAACCTAACTTTTCCTAAACTTTCCCAGAATTAGAAGTCAAAATGCCAAAAAGTTTCCCTGCACATAAAAAAATTAAAATTTTATTACCGAGCGTGGCGTATCGTAAATTTTTTGTAGCAATTTTTTTTGCTTTTAACATTTGATCTTCAACTCTGTGCTAACAAGAAACAACAAGTAATTAAAACAATAAATTGGTTGGTAATTAATTCGAAACGTTTATAGGTGAATAACAAGCGTGCTGATTCAACCACACACGTTTTAATTGACGAAATTAGCATACATCACCTTTAATTAAATTACAAACTAATAAGATTCTCTTCTCGGAGAAGGCCTAAGCCTATGACAATGTCGATGAGAGAATAAGAGAGAATTTCGTTGATTGTGTATGGGCACGTTTCATGCCGAAGATCATGCGATGGGTGTGCGAGAGTGTGAAGCAAACAATGTAACATCGGTGTGGAATGATCGACGATGTTTGCGTCAACTTCTGACACGTAACAATTGTTTTATAAGCGGAATGAATTTGCTCATGAACAAGCACACGCGGACGCATAAAATAAATTAAATAAAGGTGTATAGTTACATTTAAAACATAACTTTAAGTTTTGGTTATTCTTGATATTTCCTGTAATGTACTAAACCTAATACTAAAACAATTATTTGTTTAATTTGACAGTATCTATGTTGGATTTAAAGCTAAATAATTTGAATGCTTGAATGCACGATAGAAACAACAGTTACTCATTATTTAACTATTAATGATAATTCATAGAGCAAATACCGTATTTCTAGCCGCGCATAAAATCTTGCAAGCGTACGAAATCACACGGCTACATGCTGCCAATAAGTAATGGAGTTTCTAATACTAATGGCGGTTAATGGCGGCGGTTTGGACGCTTCGACGCGCTTGCGCCGAACGCACTAAAGGTGCGTATTTTATTAAAACAACTAATCCATTGTGCGTGTTGAGTTGCACACAGCAGCCAATGATTGATTCAATGAAGTTTATTGTTTCAACGCCATGACTAACTCACCGGACTAGATACATGCTAATTACCCGAAGAATAATTAAATCACTTAGCAAATAGCAAACACAAAACAAATGCCACATTATACAGACTAACATAACACCAAATTGTACTGTATTTGCAATTTGGGTTGCATATATATTTTTTCGTGAAACAATTTGTAATGGAATTGAGGGTATAAGTACAAGTCCAAGGGTGAAAAGTGAAAAACAAGAAGGTAAAAAGCGGTAAAAGCGTAGGCGCGACGAGATTTATAAAATTTGTCATAAATAATGCAATACGTACGCTGAACAAACCGTGTTGAATAAATACCAATACAAAGTGTTTACTAAACTCTGAAAAATTAAGTCAAACACTCAACAATATCTTTAAGACCTATTCTAACTGTAAGGTGTTATTGTTACACTCAGTCTAAGAGTTGAACGCTTTAAATCGCGTTGAATCTCGCTTAAAGTTTGTTGAAACATGTTTTGGTTAGTACACGAATCGAACTCGCATCCAGTTTGTTGTGTTGTTCGTGCCCGGTGGGGTTGCCGAGGACACTATTAGGACAACCAATGTTGGGAATTGATTTATCATGGCAAACCAGCGGGGTACTTAACTCAAACAACATTAATATGAACTTTAATTTTAATATTGTCACCAAACAAATTCAAAATGAAAAAAATTATGATTAAAATTTACGTTTTATTTTATCTTTGACTTAAGAAAGTGCAGACACTTTTGAATCAAGACTTTAATCAATCGCGAGTCATAAAATCACAGTTTATGGCTCATATTGATGCGTTATATTCATGTTGATTAAACTCGTCTTCGATACGCACTACAATGTATTCATTGCAATTATAATGAGCGTTTACAGTTTACAATAATTCATAATTTACCTGCGATTTATGAACGATAAATCGCAATTGGGGAATGCAATAAACGCTGGAGGCAGACTGGTGAAATATAATCGTATACAAAGAATAAAACAGGTATAAAGTAATGATGATTCTTGGTAAGAAACAAAACAATAGACAGATTAACGTGAATTCCGATGAATTTCTATAGCATCAGAAATTATTTAAAGTTTAAAATATTTCAAAAGTTAATCCAGAATTAAGATTCACCCTAAGAATTAAAGAATTAAATGAACATAAACAAAAAGGGGTTTAAGTTAAGTTAAGTTAAACCCTCAGCAATAAAATTACCCTTATAATATGACCAGAATTTTGGCTTATATTGATGCGAATAATACAAAACCTACAAAGTATATCATCGATATGTGCAATTAAAAATCAATTAGCAATTTTATGGTATGTTGTGAATTTTTGAGGGTCAAATGTTCTAGGGGTAAATAGGGTGTCAGTCATGTCTTTACTTAAGCTGTTGGTTTTGATATAAAATAATCACAATTTGAGTGATTTTGATGTTGGTTTGTGCCCACAAACCCGTAGATGAAATCACATTCGGCATGTTTTAATTAGTTCTGATTGTTTGTGAACTTTTGATGCGAGTAAAAGTGACGTTGTCTGGTCAGCTTTGACATTTATTAACATCGTAATAAAGCCTGGTTGTTGAAGGTGATGGGGTGACTCTTTAAGTTAAGTTTAACCATGTGGGTATCATGAACATTAAATTACTTCATCAAGATTAAGATTTGTGCTTACAATTAAAAGCAAAGATTTAATTTAATTTTAATTTAATTTTGTGAGGGTCTTAGAATAACACAATTTTTAATATAAGATGATAAATTATCACTTACACTAACAAAATCGTTGTTTTTTGGTAAACTAACGCCACCTAGTGTTTGGTAGTTCAAAATGTTGTTACAATATAGTGAAAACTTTAGAATTTTTGTTGATTTTTTACTTTAAAACTTTACTGAAACCTAAATATATTCATAAATCTAAATGTTATTCACTGTATGATTAATTACGAGATAATAATTAGTACCTTGTGCGCACATTCGCATTAAACTGATCTTTACTGTCTGTGCAAGTCTGTAAAGTGTACCTAATATTACCTCAAAACTTTATACAGTTATGGAGTCATGCAAAAACAAATTTATTTAGGTATGAGATACAAAACGTTATTTACACGGCAATAAAAATCCAACGTTTCTAATTAAATAAAATTAATTTTAAGTGTAAACTAACCGATATGGGAACATATCTTTGAAAGTTCCGGGTAGAAAATTTCATATTTTAACATTTATTTCGACTATAAATATAAGTTACTATTAATTTAACAAAAAAAATCAACAAAATATAAGTTAAAAAGTGAGGTTAGGTTTAATTTTCTTTAAAAGCAAATTTAATAGGTTATAATGAATACTTATGTTAAAATTCAAGAAAAAAACTTAAAAACATCCGGTAATTATTTGGCTTTTATTGATGTCTCAATTCGATTCGGGCTTCTTCCAAACGACTATAATTTATTTGTCTTTTTCGGCTGTTAATTGTAACATTTTGTAATAGTGCATCGCTTAGCGCATTAATTACACATGGCATACGCATCGAAATGGGCGAGCGTACGAATTTTAATTGGAAATTTGTTTATAACGATTTCTTCGAGTTTTCGAAGGCGTTTAATTAACCCAGCGAGTGTGTTACTCACGGTGCGTTACTGAGTTTTAATTTTAATTATTACAACTTATGGACACGATGTGTACTTAATAGCTTACGAAAATAAACAACTCAGACGTGCGTAATGCTCTCAAAACATCAGTCCCAGACAGCGCACAACGCAAGCCGGGAATGAACGAACGAACGAAGGAAGAAATGAAAACATTAATCAAATTTTCAGTCTAAACTGAAATGAATTTCACATTGAATTTTTTAAATTTAAAGAAAATACTAAACATTTTATTCAGAATTTTATAACTGTCAAAACTAACGCCCTCTAGTGGACAGTAGTTGTAGAAATTAATTAAAATTAATATTTTTGGGGTTTTTTTCGTTTGAATTGATTGCAAAGTAACTTAAAACGCTACCTAAAATAAACAGTTTACATTTTTTAGGTTTATAACCCAAAAAAATGATTGAAAAACAATATTTCCTGATTGAATGTACCCTAATAATATAGTAATAACCGAAAATGACAAATACCGGATATAATGCAACACAGTTCAAAGCCGAAACTAGCAAAATGTGTTAAACATGTGTGCGCCATCGTCCATCGCCCTCTATTTTGCTCATTTAGTTCTGCATTCTGCAGGGTTGGTAAAATAACTGGCTTTCTTTGCCTTGCTTTCCTTCCTCCCAAATCTTCATTGACATATTAAACACATTACCATTGGAAACATCTTTATTGCATATCTTTTATAAGTAAAGTAAGTAAAACATGGAACAGTCGAAACAAGCAAACAGATTTTCAACAGATTTATAATTCATCATCTGGTGCTGGTTGGACCAGATGCTATGCTAAGAAGACCCGGTTCGCACATTGGCATCAAATCTTTGTTTAGCTTCGTGTGTGTTATGAATAAATTTTGGTAATTTCAAAACTTGATAGATTTACAACACAACATCAACAACATTTCAAACTAAATCAATACAGACTGTAATTTATGATCTAGGATTGTAAAAATTGTAAAAATTCAACAACTTAATTCCGCAATCCGATTGTGGTCAAATCAATTTATATTTGTACAAAAAAAAATAAAGAAAATAAAACATGAAATATGTCATCTCAGAAAATGAAGTCAATTAGTCTCCTAGGCTCCAAACCCATCAGAGATCGGGCAAGCGATTGATGGGAGCGGACAATATTGAATACTGATCGCTATCTGTGAATATTCTCAACAATCTTCAACGTTCTAGCTATCGCTATCAATATTCTCCGGTGGTATTCCACCTCGCTGCGTTTGGTTATTGTGATCACAAGTTATGCGTCGATCGTGACTTATGTCGACCGAGCGATTCGTGATCCCGATTATTTTAATCGAGTCAAACAAAGCGTGGAAAATAAAATATTAAATAAAACACAACTGACGTATAAAACTTCCACCACAAAAACTTAGATTTAACTGATGCTTTTGTAACATTAGCATATAAAGCATTTGTAGCTTTTGTCGCGCGGTTAATTTTAATATTAACGCTAATTTGGCGAGTGGCCAAACAATTAAACGTGGATTTTTTCCGCAGTCACGTTGCGTTGTTGTCCCACACGTTTCGGGCCCCGAAAAGAAGTAAATTACACATGTAATGAAAACCGATTTGTGGAGCTTTAAAAAAAACCAAAAAGAAATCAAATTGTTTGACTGAGTGCCAACAAATGTTTTTCAGGACTCGTTGCAGGAAACCATAACAAAACAAACCAAAAATTATTACTTGAAAAAATCTTATAGCAATTTAATGTGGAGGAAAGCTTTGGAGCTTACAGTAAAATTTGATTGGATAGCGATTGAATTAAAAACTCAACTCCTGCGGCGATTAATCCGGCGCAGCGTCGTTCCAATGGGAGATGCGCGAGGCGTGGCGGCGTTATAAAACCGGCGGCCAATCGACGGCGTCGAGATCCTGCTCCTGCTGAAGGCAAACAAGGGGGGCCTCGGCGTTCGTTCCGCCAGCCGAACACGCCGATCAAAGTGATATCAAATCGCATGACCGGATGGTGTGCGCGTGTGCGCACAAAGCGTCGCGACGCCTCAAAAACACACACGACGACCAACAACGAACCAATCAAATCTTACAGTTAGGGGGGTTTTATATCTACTTATATATAATTTTAATGAAAGAATGAAACAAAATAAAATTACAAACACCCCAAAATTTGCTAAATCAAGAAAATATTCATTAAGGGATGAAAGGGGGAGAGAAAATGCTAAAGTAAATTGCGTCTTAATAATTAACCTATAACTCTTTGTAGTAAATATGTTTATATTGATATTATAATACTAGTTTTGTGTGTTTTTGTGATAAAAATTGAAACTTCCAGTTATCAAGCAATAAAGTTCTGGTAAGTCTCTATCTTAAAATTGTTATTCACGGATATTAATTCCTAAACTATCCAAATACTAAGAAATTTAAATAAAATGCTTTCAAAAACCAGTTGAAAGCCATAACAATCAAATAAACCCCCAATAAATGAAGCAGTAAATAGTTGGAACTTTATTGGGATTATAGAAAATGTTTGGGATTATAAACTGTTTGAGTCACTTAGTCTTTGGGATTGACCTCATAAACAAATAAACGTTTATACCTAGAAGTTGTAGAAATTCAAAATGCAAGTTTCTTGCAATTGTTGACACATGTTGAGTGATTTTCATTTAAAACAAAATGTTATCGTTCTATCGCGTGGACATAACATACAAATCACGTGTTTCGATGTGTCAGTTTTATCGTGACAATGGATAAACAACAATTGTTTTGTTGTGTATCAAAGTAAAAATCAACTCACCACTGGACTCTCCTCGCCGATATCGCTGTCCCGTTCCTGCTCCCTGTCTCGTTCCATTTCCATGGCGTAGACCGGCACGGGTTCTCGATTTTTGACGCGAATCTTGCCGCCTTGTCTATTGGCAGGAAGTGCTTGCGAGCACCCTGCACACACAATTCACAAAAATACAACTAACCCAACCAACGAACAAACATGCACACTGGAGACCGAGAGTGTTTTGTTGTCAGTGTTTCGTCGGATGATATTACTCGGATAACAAACAAATGCCGATTGAAGGACACCACAAAAACAATTGCCGAATGTGCACTGCCACCTTGATATGTTGTTGTATAATAGCACGTTTTGCACTGTTTCAGAGTTAATTGCGTGTAATCCACAGTAAAAGTGAATGAGATTAATCCAACCACGTTGCGATGATAATAGCGATAGCACCCATACGGTCAGGGGTGGTGTGGTTGGCACTAGAACGACTCGCACTTGCTTCCTACACACTCTTCGTTGTCGGTGCGTGGCGCACGATGTGAAGAGCCGTGCGGCGTGTCGAGAATGAGGCGCACTGAGACGGGCACTGGCGTGATCGGCGTGGCGCGCACGATCGGCGAACGCCAGATCTCCCCCTACTTGGGATCGTTGGCGGCGCACACCGATGGTTGGATTTGGATTCGGATTCGATGCGAGAGCGAGAGACGAGAAAGCTCGACAGCGGCGGCACAGGAGTGGCTTGCGGCACGGCGCGAAGGGGCGTTGCGGGCGCTCGCGGACGGCATCTCTTCCGATATAATGATATGTTTTTATTGTGCGGCGTTATCCAATCCAATCACACCTTCATCCGCCGCTGCCCGCACTGCTTATTACTGCTCAGCCGCGCCTGATTGCCGCGAAACATTGATATTCGTATTAATTCTATTAGTTTGCTTTGTTGAATTTGTTTTATGGGGAAACAAAGTTGCAATCTTGGATATGGGTTTTAGTTATCTAAACTGATTACACCGTTATGTTAATGGTAAACATTTTTGACATATCCTGCTATTATTTCACTGAGTTTTGTGTTAATTTTCCTGCAAATTTCATTTAACATAACCTCAATATATCCCACACTACAACACACTACAATATGTGTTGTAGTTGTAGTTGAAATTAGCAAAACTGATACTGAATATTAGATATTAGTAACAGTTTTTAGACCTCTTCGGTGATCGGGTGATCAACATGCTCAGTTGTTGATCAGGACATCGCAAATCCTCAAAAAAGACCTGAAGATTCCTGATTGATTTCCTTCCTTACTGTTTGATGTTTGTAAACCAAAAACCTTGTAATTCTAACCAAAACTCATCAATATAAAGTTATATAAATTGTAAATATTTATCAGTCCTGTTAAGGTAAAGTAACAAAAAAATATGAAAAGCAGAGTTATATGAAATTAATTTTTTAACATAAATTATAGCATACCACGTACACGTGGGTACGTAGAGTACAAAACAAGTTTATCATTATTCTTCCAATAGAATAAGTACCTATTTTTTACTTCGACTTCAACATCAACCTATAAATAATACTTGGAACTGCGCGCTCGTCGTAAGTAGATAGATACGCGCATAACTGTAACTTCATTACTATCGATTCGAGCATTATATAAAAACACAGCATAACCATCGCGCGATAAATGAGCCCCGATAACAGCTCGATATTACAACAATATTATAAATAGAGAAATATATAAATACATAAATATGTAAAAAGTGAGGTCGCATTTATATTCCTCGCCGCTCATAAACCGGCGTCCCACAAGTCATAATAAAATAAGGTACTAAATTCTAGTTGCTTTTTAATTTCGATTCCACGCCATACGTTTCATACTTTTTACTTATTGCATTTTATTTTGCTTTGACTTAGTTTTACTATCATCGCGTTAAATAAGTTGATATACAACTTGTTTAGTATGTAAATCATTTTAAAACAATAAAGAAAACAAAGTAACTTTTAAAGCACCAACTAACCTGTATTTTTCGACTAAAAAGGCAAAAAAGTGTCATTTATATTAAAAATATTAAAAATGTTTTTAATGTTTATAATTCATAATTTTCTTAAGAACATTTTATATTAATAAATATTTTTATAGAACGCATCAGTTTTTCTTAAATCGTAAAACAAATGACTAATAACAACACTCCCAACAAAGTAAATTTTACTGAGATCTTTATCACAAAAACTTAAAAAAATATCACTAATAAATAAAAATTTAGAAATGTTTATAACAATTATTGTTCATAATTTTTTAAACAACATTTTGTTTTAGTAACTTTTTTTGTAGAACGCATCAGTTTAGCTTAAAACGCAAAACAATAACAAGATTTTACAACTTTACTATGAACTTAAATAGAAAAACACAAAAAACTACAATTATTTATAAAAATAACCGAAAAAATATTGAAAAAAAATTGTTTAGAATTATTCACGACAAATTCTCAAAAAAAACTAAACACACAAAACATAAATTTTTAATGAACATTATTTCCAACAAAAAATATGACGCATATTTAAGTAATAAAAAAAAATTCCCAACAAATTCAAGTAATACCAATATTCATGCGCTTTATTCTATTTTTTTATTTTAATATTTCAATATTTCTATAGCAAGAACCTGGTTTATCGTTCTATATCGTTGGCGAACATTCTATTCGTTTGATAATAAAAATATTGCGTCATAAAATATGTGCTCCAAGTGCCTGGGCGCAAATCGCAAACGAGCACTGCGTTATCAATATGTAATTACATATACATTTATACGATACAGTTAATTAACATATTTTAATACGTTGTGCTTTGCTGTACGAGTAAGTGGAGTGGCTTAGATATCGATGTATACAATATTATTTCAGCTAACCATAATTTCCTCCACTACCTCACTCAAACTGGTAATAATAACAATTATATGACAAAAACAAAGGTAGAACTCAAAAATAACACTTAATTATTCGGCCACTGTTTCTATATTGATATAACGATAGAATATGTCATTGGTGTTTAAATTAAGACATTTTATCGATGGCAATTTACATTTGGTTTAAAAATTAACTTTGCAAAAATTAAAGTTTAAATTTTTACTAGCTTAAACGTGAAAAAAGGTCGTTTCTATTATTTTTACGGCTATAGTTATTTATGAAAATAATAAATTATGTACTTTACACTTTTATTTTGTAACTGAAATCAGTTTTAGCCTTAATTTTAGTGTTTAACTACTCAAAATGTTTAAATTTTGTTAATTTTTATACGTTTTGGTTTGTTAATAACAACCGTAACAGTTTCAATACTTAATTTTAGGGGTATGTTGGTTGTGGGTAATTAAGTTTCCTAAATTGTCATAAAAAGATGATTTTTTAAAATTCGTTTTAGACTAATAAAATACATTTTTTTAAATTGCCTACTTTCATTTCCTTTTCAACGCTTCCTACACCCTTTCCACCCTAAATTTATTACAAACAGATCTGGTGTTTCAACCGTACTCCGGCTCCCCTATTTATTTTAGTTATAATTCAACTAAAGTTGATTTTTTACCAATAAATAATTTCTCAATATAATTCTTTGTTTTCCACTGCACCTCTGTTTGACATTTTGTTTCGACATAAGAAAAAAAAAGATTAATACTTAACCAAATTTCACACCATACACAACCTCTGCCGCCATATTATTTTACCAAGAATCGCGCCGGCGATGATAATTTTCTAGTTTGTTTCAGTGGCGTACCAACAACATTACATATAACTAACACATATTATAAATGATAATTTATGTGCAAAAGTTGCACACGTGACGACCGTGCCGCCGACCGGCAAAGTCCGCATCCACATTAGATTGGCACACCAGCATCGCCATCGCTTATATCTCGTCTCGTTTACTGGTTGCACTCCTTCTGCTCGACAACGTCGCGTCGAGCCGCGATGGCCAAACAACAAAGCTCTTCGTTGAAGACGAGCGTTCGCAACGAACGAAGAACGACGACGAGTTTTAAGCGCGCGCTACCTTAATCATTGTAATTACTGTTTCGTCTCGCGGTTCATACAGAGCGTCATCGCGCACGTAACAATTAACTCACTGAAACCGCCCTACAAACAGCGCACGGCGCTAAAACGACTCGAAATGTGTGAGAATATTTTTTGATTCAGAAAATTCACATTTTGTTTATAAACTTTCATTGCGAAACACGTTTAGCAACGCAATTAATAATCTAGGGATTTTTCAAGTGAACAAAAGGGATTATTTGGGGTTATTGGGGAAGTTATTGAAATACTGCTCGAAAAAGTAAAATAAAGTGTTGAAACGGACAACACCACAAAGGGTGCTGCAAAGCAAATGCTAGTTAGCATGTTTGGCTATGTATGACTGGTTGAGTGGAGTTAATCCCTTCAGCCCTTAGTCCGGTTCATCAACTTTGAATAATAATGTGTTCACTAAATTTATACAAAACTGACAAAATCCCAAAAATATCTCTTCATTTCACCACTAGAACACTTATTTACATTTCGTCATAACTTGATAAAACAAAATAAAATAAAAATGGTTGTGTTCAAAAGTATCAAAAGCGCATGCGCAGTCCCTTGCTGGTCGTTCAGGTTCATTTTCCTCTTCTGCATACGCATGCTAGCCGCACTAGCTGGAAACGATTCTCAGGAAAGAGCATTGTTCAATATTGACTCAACATTTATAGGCTGGGCGTTCGAGACTTCATAAATAGGTTCATACAAACCTGTTAATTACTCAGATATGTTGTTAATGCACACACACCGAGCCACGATATCTCGCATGCCGGTGACCATCGACAGTACTTTATATTTCGTGTGCACAACGTCGGAGGAGGCATCGGGCATAACGAACCTTAAACGACTGCAACGAGTGCGCTGCTGACCGGCCCTTCTTCGTCGCACTTCTTCGTCCAGGCCGTCTTCGTTTGATGGATATGTGCCGATGCGCTATAAGTTAATATACTTTATAACCGCGTGCATGCGCGTGTGCTTTTTGTCTGAACGAGTTTATGTTTGAGCAAGTACTCGCACCGGCCAGACGAAAAAATTATCATCGATGAGTACTTTGGGTCGGCAGCGCGGATGATGCTTGAAATTTATGGGTGTATATTGATAAGTTTACCATTCAGTGTAAATATTTATTAAAACATTAATTCAAACAGGTACTTGGTAAATGCTTCAAGACTCTTTTGTAACGAGAAATTGTTTTAATATAACCTAACTTTACTAAATATGCGATTTGGTAGCAAAAATTTAAGATATCCAACTGCTTCTATATCTAGATGCAAAAAAAGCTTTCTGATAAAATAAAACAAAATAATAATAACGTAATTTTATTATACATGTTAGTGACTAATTACAGTAATTTTTTCGGAACGATTTATTTCAAAATGGCGGCTCTACAGCATTTTTGCTATGGCGTGTTTTTGTTTTTCTTGTCCACAAATAAACAAACAGCTTCTAAAGTAAAAAGTAATATTATATATAATAACAAATGAACTATTTCTGAGTTATGAGTCCTGGCAACTCAAAGAAAGTATTTTTGAGATCAACATGTTCAAAGTTTTATTGCGTGGTTTAATCCTATAGATGGCGTTGTTGTAAAATAAAAATTGATCCTTTTAAAATTAATTTTTTCTGATAAATCAAATCGCGTAATATTTGTTTAACTCTTAATTATTCTATAAACAAAAAAATGGATTTTATAAAAACTTCTAGAGTAATCTGACCTCATAAGTAAGGTTAGATTTGTTCATAACTAACCTCAAAACCACGATATTTTAAACAAAAACATGAAAAAATCTCTTTAAACTAAAGATTACAGCTATGAACATCAAAAACTTGTTAAAACTTTGCCAATTAAAAAGAATTTGTTTAGTTAACAGACTAAAATACTCAAAGTTAGGTTAGATGGTTAGATAACCAGCTTGTAAAAGTTTAATTTTACTTATATCTAACCAAATTTTATCAAAAATTCTAACCTATAACTCTTCTTTACCTTATTATTCAATATTTTTGCAAACAAACAAAAAGTATCAATAAACTAAAGTTAAACTTCAAAATATAACCTCAAAAAGTTATGTAAACCAAATGATGTACATCCTATTTACACTTTTTGTAATTTAAGTCACATTATCACATTCTGAACATCTCGTGGAATCGTAGCCAATGAACGCTTCAACCAATATTGACATTAGCAATATTATCTGAAGTTCACGACATAAAAACGTACCACAAATGCATCCAAGCAAGCGGATGGGTTGTGGCCATCCGCTAATAGACATCATCACATTGAATCGCGTTGGAATTTGTTCAAGAAATCATCGTACACTGCGCCGGCGCTGCTCCAAACTCAACCAATGGTGTTTAATGCAACAATGACTCAAATATTTAATCAATTTTATGTATACTTATCGAGTACTATATCAATTAGGAAATGCCGACATACATACTCGCAGCGCATGACGATAAATAAATAATTTTAATCAAACAGATATTTAATAACTTCCTTTGCGTTTTTTTGGTAAAACATATCTAGAATATTCGATTTCACCTTATATCTTAAAATTAGTAACAAAACAATTATTATTTTTGTAAAAAAAAAACTATGAATTATTAATTGGTTGAACGTTAATTAATGATAGTTTAGTAATTAATGTAACTCCACTTCATAAAATTGATAAGAATAATAAAAATAATAAAAACAAACGGGTTTGTTAAAATTCTATTACTTACTACATTACTAATATTTGTACTGAACAATAAAATGCAAACTCACGTGATATCTGAAGCATTAGAGTGTGACAGCAATGAGGGAAGTAACTAGACGAAAAACCCTTTGTCGCCCGCATTATTTTCGCACATAAAACAACCAATTTAATTTGTATGTGTTTTGCCAGTCATTGTATTCGTTTTTCGCATCACTCACATTCACTATTTCGACGATAAATGTCGTTGGAATTACTGACAAACGTATTATTAATTATTATCACAATAAATAACTACAACTAACTTTAATTTTCGGACCAGAATTGTAATAACTAATCACGTACAGGCACAAAACAGCAAACACAACTCGATGTTGTTTTGTTTCAAATAAACACCAGCCTACTACTGCTTTTGATTTGTTTTGTTTCTATGCCACAAAAAAACACAAATGCTACAACGTTGCATTTGTAACACCAAAAATCAAGAGTGCGGTGTTTAAAACAAATGAATAAAATTCACAACGCATTACATTGAATTGTAAACAAAACAAACACAAACACGTAGTGCTTTTTGAACTGTCGGGAAAGTATTGTCGTGATTTGCTAATTGCCGTTTATTCCATCAATGGAATGTCATTAACTATAAGGTAATTTCTCTTTAATCAAATTCAACGCTGGCATACCCACCCATATTTGTCGTATATCAATAGATTGAAGAATTTCATTCGATGGTAAGTTTCTAATGTATTATAATTGATTAAATATACATTATAAAGTTGTTTGCATACATGGAATTGAATATTAAATTACGAGAAAGTGTTTGCAGTATAAAAACAAAGTTTTATAAAAAAGTTTAATTGTATAACTCATAAAATCAAGCATTTTATTTAATATTTTATGTTTTTTTTTTAAATTTAAATGCAAAAATTAATCAAATGGTAATTGCGCCAAGTTAATTTATTTAAATTATGATTATACTTATATAATAAGCAAGTACCTGCATGTATCACTCACAAATCACATGTTTTATATGCAGAATTCTTCTATGCAAAAAGGTAAAAAGTGATTTATGAATTTTGACGTCCCAAGATTGATTTTCCATTTTTCATTTTTATTGTATGCGAGGTTGTGCGCAAAAAAGATTAAGGTGGTTTTATTCTATATATATTATTATGTATGTAGGTATGCATTAAATGTATGGTTGATATTTTATTATTGGTTGACTGGGTGGTTGGGTTGTGTTTTGTTTCCATAGTGCATACGTGTTTGTTGTGAACGACGCGGGGCTGTTATTGCGATCGACGCTGATGCGCGCAGATTAAAATCTCGTTAATGTTATATAGGCAATAAAATAGTGTACATTGCTGATGGAATAATATCACGTCGTGTTTATTTATAAGTCTTTGGTATGTTATTTGACGTAGGGTGCAATTGCAAGGTAAAGCAAGTCACACCAGATCAAATCAAATTAAATATCAGAATAATGTCTGATTTAAATTAAAATATTTATAATTACTTACATATATTGATACAAATCCCAAGTTAAAACGATTAGTGGGTGATTTAATAATGTATATTCTTTATAAAGCATGTAATCTTTTCTAAATTACACATCATTTATATAAGTGAGGCGGGCCGGTGTGTTTTATGATTAATTGATGACCCTTGGTGCTAATGGCTCTTGATATCTTCCACTTCTCGGTTGTTTAACGCTCCATGTGCTTTCCTCACACACCGCCACACATTCAAGCAAGTACACGTCCGCAGAACCTGCAGATCTTGATGATTTCGAACAACACAACAGCATATCTTGACTGACTGACAATCAAGACTGTTGCTTGAATATTAATATTAAATACTTTTGTAGGTTACTTATGTTAGCTCACCACTAATTTTGTTTGGGAACATGTTGTATAGTAATATTTGTAATAAACAAAGCGGAAAATTTCTTTTTAACACCAACGTGAATAAACATATTGTATTATACTTAGGTACTAGCAAGAAACGAGTGTTTATAAGGTTGTAAGATGCAAACCTGGTTGGATCTTGTTTCTTGGTTGGTTCGTTTGTTGGTTGGTAAGGATAAAAATGAGAAACGCGCTGTGAAAACTACATCACGACGGATAAGGTGTCTGCGTCTGTAATTAAGAAGGCCGCTCACTTGTGATGGTTTTCTTTGTTAAATTAATCACATAAATTTTACATAAACTCGAAATATTAATGGGAAAGCATTTGTTTCCATACAACTTTTATAGGTAACGTGATTTTTACGTGAAACAAAACACAAAACACAGGTAATGCGATTTTGTTTTATAATAATCCGAAGGTTTTTTATTTAGTTTGGTTTGTTTTGTGTTTGTAATCGTTTCATAAGAGGGATAAATAGTAAAACTGAGGGGTAAGTCTTGTTTTGTAAGTACTATTGACAATATATCACCCTTCATCACTTCATTTGCTACATTTTTTTCTCCAACATTTGCCTCGTTACCATTTTCAACACTTTTCATTCGTTTCGGCTCACGCGGCCCGCTCAATCGATGCGTTGATGCCGCCGCACCGAAATGTGTTTTCTATATAAATACCTCCCAAACACATCGGGCGCTATTCTAACTCGTAATATAACGTTTGCGAGCGGCGGCGTACAAACCTGACATTGTATAACACCGAATAATTACATTCTGTGTAGGCAGGAATAAGATTAACGATCCTCCGCCGAACGGGTGATATTAAGCACCGCCGATGCGAGAGAGCGCGTCTCTTTCGCGCCACGACCATTGTGGCTTGCGCGCCGCCTCCATTGGCGCGATGCCGACACCGTCGCCGTTACGCAATCGCGGCATTGTTGATGCCGCCGCCTCCGCGAGCGTTCCTTGTTTCGCACGCTCGCACGCTTGATAGGCGCGCGTATTCGGTGCCGTTTTTGCATGCGGAATTCAGTAATTTGCGCAGCGGTTTTCGGCTGATTGATAGTTTGCGCTTGTCACCGCGAAGCGATATAGAGAAATTTCCATTAATTTTCGTCCAAAGTTTACTTTATTGACATCCAGATACGTATAATGTTCGTTCGGGGAATGAAGGAATGGAGGAGTGGAGGACCCCGTTTCTCTTGCGTCGCTTGTTGCAACAATGATGAATTTCATTTAGAACCAGTTCGCCCCCTTTGCCGCTCAATTAATCACATGACATTTGAATATTACTTGTTAGAATTACACTAATTGATTGTTGGGGTTTATAAATTGAATTCTTACATAAATATTTGCATTAAAACACTGAAAGTTAAACATCGTTAGTTATTTAGTTTAATTTAACTAACAAAAACTTACCAAATTAGCAAACTTTGATTTTTTTATGAATGACATTTATCGACAAGAACTGAATTTTAATTTCTTCTTTAATTATTTTATTTAAACATTATATATATATATTTATATTATTGTTAATAAATATTGCATAAACATATTAACAAAATACGATAAAAACACGCGATATTTAGCGATAAATTACTAAAAAACGCTATTACGTTGCAAATTCTTCAAAATATGTAATAAGTAATGCATTGTACCTTGTATCAGTGTAAATAAAGTCAAATAAATAAGGAAACTTATTCATAATTTATAGTTTGTCAAAGTTTATTACAAAATTTTAAAGATAACTATTCAAATATATAAAAAACAAACTGACAATTAAATATTATTGAAATTATTAGCTAATTTTTAGCTTTGTTTGGATATATGAACCATTTTTTTTAAATTTCTTCAGAATTTTAGTATTAGTATTAAATATTTGTTATCAAAATACTACATTTTTGAGTAAATCTATAAAGAATGTACTCAGTTTTTGTTGAAAAACGAAAAAGAAGAAAAACAAATCAAACATTTATTACACGTTTTATTATACGTTTAAGCATTTAACGTATGCAACCAAGTATACAACAAATTAGTTTCTTTTAACCCTCAACTTATTGTGTTATAAGGCATCAAATAGGGCATTTTGATGCAAATTGGATTTAATTAACCTATATATATATATTTAAATAAATAAAATTATGTATATGTAATTTTGTTATTAGTTAAAAACATGTTTTATTTATACATATCATAAAATATTTAATATAATTTAAAATTTACTTAAAAGTCACAAATTATTCTCGATAACCACGTTTCCATACGGTATCTTTAAGATAATTTAACTTATCACTGTTTAACAGTTTTTCTACTAAATCAGTAAAACCAAGTTCACTTGCAATTCTATATTGTGTATGTATTGATGGCAATAATTTTAAAATCATCTTCATATTCCTCGCTCCATGTTCAGTAGTAATATTCTTCGCTAAATAATGTCTAGATAAATTATGAACTAAACTATCAGTAATATTAAACGTCATCAAGTAATTATCAAAATATTTGGTGTCATTTTTAACAATAAAATGTTCAAACAAAATCTGAGCCCAGTCTGCTTGATAATTAAAAGCTTCGGTAACAATCAACGCTTGTTGAAAACTAAAAACAAAAACAACATTTTAATTTAAAGTAAAATAATAATATGGTAAAGTTAAGAATTTGTTAATCTAGAAATACCTTAGAGTAGAAAACAATGCAGCAATTTGTAATGTAGTCAAATTTAAAATACACTTAGTCGTCGCATTACTCGGGACAGCTTTAATCAAAGAAATCTGTAATGCAATCAATTCAGCTTGTTGTGCAGCAATCATAGCTTTAGCCAACTTTTCTCCTTGTAAATGATACTCAGCTGCATTACTGTAATTATCCATAACTTTACTCAAACATATTTTAGTGCCTTCCGTGTTACTAAACTCAACAAAAATACACTCATCCGGATTAATTTTTCTATTAATCATTTCCAACTTAGAAATGGCAATCAAATTCTTAATAGATTGCCGAGATTCAGCTTCCCACAACTGTGCAACTTCCGAATACAATGAGAAATACAAAGCTACCATTTCATACAAAGTTCTGTTGTCTGGACAAAACTTTTTTAAATAATCCAATAACGCAACACGTAATCCATTATCTTTTGCGCTTCCTTTGCGCAATAAAAACTCAAACTGGTCATTATCACGTAAAATATGAAACACATAATTCAATTCGTTATATCTTCCAACTCCAGTTAACAAACGCACAATCAACCCCCAATTTTTTAATGCCAACAATAAATTAATTAATGTCTGACACTTTTTCAAAATAATCGAAATGCCTTCCATGTTACAATCATATGTATAACACTCATGACTTAAAATTAATAACTCGATGACCACAGTTAACTCAAACATATTAGTCATTTCATTTGTTACTGTTATAGCTTTATGTAAAGCACTGCTGTACGAATACAATTTAATTCCTAGTTTTGAGCAAGCATCAGGTAATAATTGTAAGATTAAATGTATTTCTTGGTCGAGGTTAATATCCCACATTGTGTTTGTTAATTTTGATTTTGTTGACGAATTCACAGCTGTTATGAGTTGTTCACACAAGAAATCAGCAATCTGTAATTATAACCCCAAAATAAGTCATTGCACCAATGTTTTTCTTAAACATTTAATTAGTAAGTAAATAAAAAAAAAAACTTACCTGTTCTTTATTCCAATTGTAAATACAGAAAAAATCATGTGCAACTTCAATCTTATTAGTACAATTAGAATTGACGGCGTTAAGTAACAAAACAGCTGGATCTTTAATTGATAAAATATTATTGTAGGTAATGTCAGTGTTAATACTAATCCTATAAGTCATCAATATGCGTTCTCCTAATTCCACACCACTTGTAAGTCCTTCAATTAAATTCTCTAAAAGTGATAAAGTATCTTGTATCTTTGGTTCAACATCTAGCAAAGTACCAAAACTTGAACCAGGACTTCTTGTTGTGGAGTTTGATAGCCTAAATGAAAACAAAGGTTTCCTTCTATGACTATAAGTCCTATTATTTTTAACTCTTCTTATCAGTAATCTCTCTTGAGCTGATAATTGTATTGGTAATGTCAAGCCTTCAGCCAAAGAATAACATAAACGAAATATTTCTAAATTAACATTCTTGTAGGTTAAAAATAATTTTTGTAGTCTGAAAGCTTGAAATATAGATCCAGATTTTAATAAAGTATGAACAACCCCATCTAACTTTTCCACATCTTTTTCATCTAATTCATCAGAATAACATGAAGTAATTTGTTCAAGTTCAGTTTTCATTTCAAAATATGATTTATTTTTTTCTTCATCTATCTCTATAGGCATTGAAACATTAATTATCGGTTGTGTTAATTGCGTTAACTTTAAATAACTCAACCACATCCTTAGTTCAACCTCATGTTGTTTTGTTAGTTTAAATTTCGAGCACCAAGTGTATGCAAACGTAAATATCTTGTACTGTAAAACTTCATCAGTTACTTTGGTTTTTTCATAAAATTCAACGGCATTATCAGGTAATATTCCATATTTAATAAATTCTTGATCACACCGAATCCAATAACTTTCAACCTCTTGTTCTTCTTTAGTCCCACTACTCCATTTTTTCATTAAAATTTCATCAATCAAAATGTTCTCAACTTGTGCTACTTTTAAAGCTTCTTCATACTTTTCTTCATTCAACATCTTCAATATACAACTCTCAATTTCTTTATGGTATTGATTCGCGTCAAATAACTTATAAAAATCTAAAGATACATTGATTTGTCTGTCGTAGAAATAATTAAAATAATTATAAAGATTTGTAAGGTTAGGTAAGTTAAAAAAAAAGTAAGTTTGTAGATTCAAATCCATTAAAATCTTTAACAACTGCACACGTTGATAACTTTTATCTTGGTTATTCAACGCTGATGCCAATAAAGTGATTGCAGTTGTTTCTATCCATAATTTGTTGTTTAAATACAACATTTCATGATCGATTTCTGGTACATAACTATTCGAACGTTTCATTTGTAATTTTTTGTGAAAACTCTTTAAATTATCTTGGTGTTTTGTTACGTTAAAGTTCAAGTGATGACAATCAACTAAAAAATCTAGAAAAATTTTAAGCGGATTGTCCTGAAATAAAACAAATTTAATTAAAACACAGACAAATAACATTGTAGGACTATAATCTTGATAAAATTTAATACTTACAAGTAAAAATATACACATACTTTGACGTAAAGTAGTGTAAAACTGTTTTTCCCCAACTTTTTGAAGAAACTCCGTTACATTACTCCCCACAGTAGCTAATCGTTCACAACTTTCAACGGAGATCTCGCATGAAATGCTCAACCAAGTCAACCAACATGTGACAACAGAATCTGGCTCGTAAGTTGTAGCTAGCACAGCTAATAAAGGATATTTATAATATTGACAAGCATATAACAACGCTTTAGGTGGATCGTTACTGTTATGGCACCGTATTAACACTTGCAATAAATCTGTTCGATTGTCATGAGAACATTCAACTTCTGTAATGTAATCTGATAAACCACTACTGGAAGTATTACTTCCCCAGCTTGATTGTGAAGTAACACTTGACATCATATCACCTTCCATGTGTTTCAACAACCCAATCCTGGCCAAAAAAAATTTCCTTGCATCTCTATCCCTTAAAACATTTTTAGGCTCAAACACCAAATCATGTCCCAATGCATGTGATAAATGATCATATAAAGCATGATTGGTAAAATGAGCAACTAATTTATTAACTTGGTTCTGAGGATAATCAAATTTATGTATCACAAATAAAAATTCAATCCATTTCGATTCGTTCGCAAGTTGTTCTAAGTATAATTCCGGTAATGAGCAACCGTAATGTGTTGAAAGTTTAATTACAAACTCTAATTGTATTAAATTCTCAATAAAATCATTGTTATCAGTTGGAAATAATATTTCTTCATATAACTTGATGATTTCATAAGTTTTTCCAGTTAAAAACAAAGTTTTCACTTCTTTTAGAGTTAATTTCTGTTTATCGTGTAACAATTTAGCAGCTTGTAGTTCTATTTTCAATTCATTTGTTTTAATGTTCAAACAATCCAAGAAGTAGAAACAACACGCTGCTATATCATCGCGTGTAAAGTTTTTAATGATAATTTTACGCACTGTACGTTCAACCAAATTTAAGTTTTCCTTTTCAACGAGTTTTAAAGCTTTTCCAGGCCGACAGTGAAACAAAAACGAAGCGTAATCCAGTGTTTTGTGATGACCATAACGTTGTACTAGTTTTTCTGATTTAAAATTAGGTTTATCGATAAAATTCTTATCAAAACGGTATGGAAACAAATCTTTTACATCGATTGTCAAATGTTTTTGTAATAAATCATACCGAGTTATACCACTGGACGGTGGGTTTGTCAATATTTTGTTTAAAACTGTCTGTACAGTCGGTAACATCGTAAGAACTTCATTAGAATTCATTAAATATTTTTGTAAATCTTCGCCGCGCAGTTTAGTTAAAATTAATTCCAACAAAGCTTGAAACAGTAACTCATCTTCAGTTGGTTTATCATTTTCTGTTGGCTTGTTTCCTTGAATGAATTCGTTGATTTCTTTTAAGTTTACAATTAGATTGTTTCTGTTGTTTGGGTTCAAAGCTACATCTTTGCAAGACTTTAGTAAACTTAATTCGTTTTGTTGTGAATCTAAATAATCTTCGTCTTGTAAACATGAATTTAGCACTATGAATCTGTTGTTTGTGATACAATATTGTTTGAATTGTTGTTTAAAGTTGTCATAAGATAAATTCGATGATTGTTGGTTTAAAATTTCTTCCAAGTTTTCATTTAATGAATTTTTGCTTGTGCGAGCTAGGATTTTTTGTATGTCACAAAGTTCTTCAGAGTTAAATTTACCAAACTTGGATAAAGTGTCATAAACAAATTCTTTGGTTTCGTGTAGAACATTATCTGAATGCATTAATTCAGTATACATTTGTTCATTTAAAGTTAAATCCGATAAAACAGTCGTTAATTCATTTTGTTCGCTTTCTACGCATTGAGAATTTTGAATTTCTAACCAAACTTTTAAAAATTGTTTGTCGTTTGTTTCCAAAGCATAAGACCATAAACATTGCGTTGTAAGTAAAGGAGTTAAAGTAAAATCTAAAAATTAATTTTAAATATTAATATTAATATAGACAACCCGTGAAATAGGAAAAATATTAATAAAATCATGTATTGTGTGTTGCGTAGTTTAGTGCGATAATTTCCTAACCTAAAGATTGTGGTACAGTAACTTTTGTGTAGTGATTGGTTTTTAAAGTTGATTGTAAGAAACTTAAACTAATAATTGACACTAATATATATTATAATTCTTTTAATTAAACTTACCATAGTATTTTAAAAACAATTTCGCCACCATCATTGATTTCCATTCATTATCACATTCAACTAACATTTTTAACGTAAATTCATCACTTAACCTAATATTGCATTTGTTTTTAAAACTTTCCATAGCATCTATATCATTTCTTATTATTGTAAATAACTTCATGTTCAGTTTTAAATCTTCAGATAATTGTCCATTTTTATCTAAATGACTAGCTAAAAAGTTCATATTTTCCACATCATAAGTGTTTAATATAATATTAGTTATCTCAGTAAATGGATCTAAGTTAATGTTTTTTAATATGTGCGATGCTCGAAAGATTTGTTTGTTTCTTAATAATTCCATAGCCCATTCAATAACTTCATCTTTAAACCAGATCTTAACATTTTCAAGTGAAACTTGTTTTCTGTCTTGTAAAAATAAGTAAGCAAGTTGAATATGAGATCCTTTAGCTGCTGATTCTCGAACAACTTCTCTCAAACCCATTTTTCTCCATCCTTCCCACACAATTAACATTTCTTTGGTTAGATGTCTTGGGGGCGTCATTTCTGTTTTCTACAATTAAATGCACTACATTAGTCTTTATACTTAACATGAAGTTTATTAATGGGAAATAGGGTTAATATTAAATCACATACCTGATTTGCCAATTTATTTGTAGACATTGTTCATATGTTTTTGGTGAATTTATATAGTTGAATTAGTTAGGACAACAAATTCTGGCATTTTATATTAAATACTGAATTTAATATAGTAGAAATACACAGCTGTAGTACACAGTTCACAAGAATAATCACTGATTCCATTATGCGTCATTAACGATAATGATTTGTTTGTTTTGTCATGATTGGTTATTGTTAAATTACTAGTAATTGCACTATCTATATAATTTAATCAGCATGTTTGTTTTCACGTAGTGAGTGACAATAACAATGACCCATGTCTACATAGTTTGGAATTGTTTGGTATGTTGTGTTGATCATAACCTCAAATTTGTTTTGACATGCCCCAACATGCCCAGACTTGTCCCAACTGGTTCATTTACATTTTTTGATTGCGTTTGCTAAGAAAGCTGCGTGTTTTGTGTTAAACAAATTTTAACGCACTTCAAACAGCGCCAAACGCGTCATAAAATGTGGAATTATTATGTTTGAGAAGGAAAGGCATTGTATTTTAATATATTAATACCGGGACAGCGCGTACGCAGTCCCGACTACCAAAAATTGCGCGCCCGAGTTATCCACATTAGGGATAATCGCAAGGGTCAGCCCAACCGTAGTGCAATGGAAGGGCCTCACCCTGGGGGAACCGCCTTGTTGATCACGGTAACCCCTACGCCAGGTAAGTATGCTTTTTCGGCCTTATTCTCTGGACTATACACTCATTACTGCACTTTCTTGTGAGAGTCGCGGTAAAGCACCCTCTTTTTTTCAAATACTGTACTGGAAAGCTACCCCCATTAGAAAGTTTCATTCAGTATGATTTCATGATGCATCATAATTTCAGAAAAATATTAAAGATTGTTTGTTAAAATTGTAAGAATTTCTTCATCACAATCGAAGTGTTCTTGAAATTAACTAACAAACTATTTTTCTTATTGAAAAATGACACCTAAAAAAGTTATTTCTTTGCACAAGATACCAATTCTTCTGCAAAGATATAGTGACTTACTGCAGTGCAAAAAGAATATGTGCACTTACATCCCTTGTGGGGATCGAACCCACGACCTTTGGATTAGAAGTCCAACGCGCTATCCGCTGCGCCAAAGGGACGGATGAAGAGCCTTTTTGATGATGATGTTTATGGAGGACATTATTAATAATTTGTTTAGAAGTATAGTAATGAAGCTCTCTTTTATGTAGTTAGAGTAGGTCATGAAAAACCCAAAATAAAAGAAACCTATAAGTTCAATTACATCATATATTCCTTAATTACATAATCAAATCTCAAAAGGCTTTGAAGCAACATATTTAACTTGTTCTTGATGCCATTTCCCAACCCCCACAGCAGGCGCTGGTAATGTATCCCGCCCTGCATATTGCACCTTCCTCCCAACCAAATTCTCCATTCTGGTTTTAACAAAACTCCATGCACCCATATTCCTCGGTTCCTCTTGACTCCAAACAAATTTCATTGCATTCGGATACTTGCTCAACTCATTTTGCAATTCTTGCGTTGGAAATGGACAAAAACTTTCAATTCGCACCAAAGCAACATCATTAAGTCCTAATTCAACTCGTTTATCTACAAGCGTATAATAATGTTTCCCAGAACACAAAATAACTTTCTTTATGAGCCTCGGATCAACGCTAGGATCACTCAAAACTGGTTTAAACGATGTTCCTTCCTCCATATCACTGTAACTCGAAGTACAAGCAGACATTCGTAACAAAGTCTTTGGTGTCACAATAATCAAAGGTTTTCTATAATTCCTAACCATTTGTCTTCGTAACAAATGAAAATATTGCGCTGGAGTACTAGGCTGGCAAACTTGCATGTTGATATTATCACCATCTGGCCTGTCTTCTTTGGAATCAGTTAGTTGTAAAAATCGTTCTAACCTACACGAACTATGTTCTGGTCCAGCACCGTCATAACCATGTGGGAGCATAATGGTTATACCAGATGTCCATAACCATTTGCATTCACCATTTGTTATAAATGTGTCGAATATTATTTGAGCAGTGTTGAAGAAATCACCGAATTGAGCCTCCCAGATGATTAAATTGTTAGGGTTTTCTACACTCATTCCGTATTCGAAACCTAGGACAGCTTCTTCGGATAGAATACTATTGGCAACTTCAAGATGGCCAGTTTGGTTAGGGTCTATGTCGTTGAAGGGGATATATATTTGATTAGTTTCTTGATCAACTAACATACAATGTCTATGAGAGAATGTAGCACGCCCTACGTCTTGTCCACTGATGCGAACGTTATAACCTTGGTAGATTAATGAACCAATTGCGAAAGCTTCCGCTGTTGCCCAGTCGATATTTTGACCAGATTCCAATCGTTTTTGTCGAGCCGTTACGTAATTTTTCAAAAGATTAGGATGGATTTTCTGTATCAAAAATAAAGGTGAGGTTATGTTTTACTCACTTAAAATTTAAGTAAAAATACTTACAAAAGATTCAGGATATTTGATAGATTTCTCTCCGATAAATTTTTGTACTTGTTGGCTTATCCCAGTGTCCCAAACTGTAACTTCGTTTTTAGCTTGAGTAAAACCAGTCCATTGTTTTTTAAAACAAGGATCCTTTCAAGAACAAAAAAACACGCATTTTTAGTTAGGTTAAGTTAGGTTAAGTAAATTTAAGTTAGGTTACAAACACTTTTTACCTCTGGCACATAAGTATCAACCATTTTTAATTGTTCGTTCAACCAATCATGATGTTTTTGAACCAAATCCTTACTCTCAGCTTGTGATAAAACATTTTCCGTTGCTAGTTTCTCCGCATATTTGTCAGGAACTGTTCTGCAACAGACAACAGAACAAAACAAGATGCAATCTATAAACCAATGTGAGGTTAGGTTTAGCACACACTTACTTTCTGTTTGTAATTAATTTATATTGAGCTGGATTCGTAAATGTAGGATCATCAAGTTCATTGTGTCCCCATTGTCGATAACAATTCATATCCACAAAAACATCTTTCCTGAATTGTCGTTGATATTCAAACGCAACACGTGTTGCTTTCAGTACATCCTAAAATTTTTGTTAGCATTACTTAAAAAAAAAATACTAAAAAATAAAATTACTTCTGGATGATCGCCATTAACGTGTATTACTGGCGATGAAATCATTTTAGCTAAATCTGTACAATAAGGTGATGATCTTCCTCTTGCACCTGGAGTTGTAAAACCAACTTGATTGTTGACAACTAAATGTACACTGCCGCCGATTTCAAAGTGTGGAGCATTGGAAATGGCTAAGGTTTCTTGATTAATGCCTTGACCTGCAAATGCAGCATCTCCATGGACTTGAATGTTAACAATTTTACCGCCGAAATCACCATTTAGATATTCTGTACTATCAGGATTTGTGTTTGGCAGATATTTAGCTCGTGTTTTACCCATAGAAACAGGATTCACGGCTTCTAAATGTGATGGATTGTATAACATCGTAACATGTAGTTGTTGATCATTTATATTTAAATCCGTAGAGGAAACTAGAAATATTTGAGGTTATGAATGATGATTCCATACATTTAGAAAATTAGGTTATGTTTTTACTTACTAACATGACTCAACACATCTCCAGTAGCTTCAAATTTAGTAGGAAAATCAGGTTGGCCTTTTAATTTTGTAAACATTTTCACTGGTGGAAAGTTTAACATTCCTGTTAAAAAGTTTAATCTTCCTCTATGTGGCATTGCAATTACAATTTGCTCGATATTGTCTAAAATATTTCGAAAAAAAGTTAATTTCCAATGGTAATTATTAGTGTTTTATACTGTTTCATACCTTTAGATGATAATTTAAAAAATTCCAAAAAGAACGCCATCATGGATTCAGCCCCTTCTCCTCCATATCGCTTAACGCCCGGGAATTTATTGGCCAAAAAGTTATCAAAAGCTTGTGACTTTAATAATTCAACACCAATTGCTTTCTTTGTTTCATTATCAATTTCTTGACTTGGTAATTCTTCTAGTTTGTTAGCAAACCATTCACGTTCTTCTTCAGCCTTTAATTGATTCACAAAAAAACAAATTTATAGGTTAGTTTGTCATTTTTTAAAGTTATATGGTGTAATACCTCAAGATACATAAATTCGGCACTTATAGTCGCTGAATAAACTTTCTGTAAGTAATTAATCGCATCATCAAGTGTTCCTTGAGTTAAATTTGTGTTTACAACGCCGTCAAAATCTACTTTATCACCATTATTGAGTCCATACTGTTTAGGATCCAGTTCATTCTGAAAACTATACATATATTATCAGTTTTCTTATAATATTACGACTTTAATAATTAAGAATCAGTTTGAAACAAATTGGTGTTAGTATTTAGTTAGTATAGCATTGACTAGATGTCTCTACGTGTATTAAATCAGAATATAAACGAGTGGAGTCATTTTTGTGTACTCGTGTGTATTTGTTTGAAATGGTGTCATACAAATCAAGGACATTGCTATAAAATCATAGTAATTGTAATGCAGAACTGTGCAGAACATACCTCGATAATTTAGTAAAAGCCACTGGATTGACATTTGCAATTTTATGTCCGTGTGTGCGATACGCATCAACCAAACGTTGAAAGTTTGCATTATTACTTCGTTTTTCCAAAACAGCAGCATTGACTAGAAATATTTTAGTTTAATTTTAATAAATCACTACATAAACAACACAGAAAGTACGACTACCATTAAATTGATTTATTACTTTTGGTCTATAACCGAACACTCCGTCACTGTGATATCCACGCGCTATTTGATGTTGTAGTTTTATTGTTTTATTTAAACGCCTACAACACGTTTCACACAAGTTTAGTAAATGCATTGTGTGGTGATACTATTTGTGTAACTATAAAACTATAGCACTTTTAATACGCGAGGCGCGTAATGTGAAAGCCCGCAATGAATTAATAAAAATCGTACGATGTTATGTTACTCAGCGCGTAGCTTCAACGCGCTTGATTAACACACTGCGTTAATTCTTCTTTGATTAAAAAGTGTTCTTTACTTGATGTGTGATATAATAATTATCTAATCTGACTGTGAACTGCGTGAACTTGTTACGTTTTGTTGGGCATATTATTTTACGACAATTTTGCTTGATTTTATCTCTGACCTTGTGTGTTTATTATAAATTATGGTGAAATGAATAATATGTTGTAAGGCTTGGAATTAGAACTTATTTGTTTCATTTATAGTCTTTCTTTGTTTTGTAAGTTTGGTATAGAAAAGTAGGTGTTTTTCTATTAAATAGTTGTTGCTGATTTGTTTATTAGTTATTTACGTCTTTAATTTACGTGCAATAAAAAAAGCTAAAACTACTAATTTTAATAAGAAATATGTTAAAACGTGTAGATTTAATTAATTATTTTTGTGTTTGTTTCACAGATTATATCACTAGTGTACCAGTAGCGGTATAATCTCTGGTTTGTTTTGCAGGTTTGCATGCACGACACTGTATTTTCCTGCTTCAAAAATAGTTCAAAAATATTACAACAGATGTCGCGTCAATACACTTTTTATTATATATTCCAAATTATATTTTATATAAATACCGACAGAGTTTGTACTGCTTTGTACTGACGGGGAGATTATACCAAATTCAGATCGCCAACGGGTCCCACTTGGTTCCACTGTTTCAGCTGGAATGTTTGAATTCAACTGACTTTATTGAATCGTTTGAATATCGTTCTATCGCAGTCATTTACATTCAACAAAGGTGTTTTGATTTTCTATGTCAAGAAAAAGAAACATTTCACGAAGTTTTCGTGAATATGAGTCATAATAACGTGTGTGACGTCATGAAATCCGTATTTTCAATAAAATGAAAAATTGCTCAACTTTAAGAGCAAAACTAAAATACTTAGAATGCAAATTTTGAATTGAAATAAAAAAGAGGTGAAAGAGCAACTCTTTGGCTATCAT